>VDFB02193867.1:623282415-623574747 GCA_007258455.2 Sequoia sempervirens
CCATGTATGGATTATATAAATGTGTGTGTTGACAATCAATTGGCATTGTAAGGCTTTGATAGTTTGGTTGGTTTAGATTGCTCATGATGTATTGATCAAGTTTATATTTCATGTTCCTCTTGTGTTTTGGCCTTGTTGAAAAAGTGACCTCTAAGGTATTTAGGACCAATGATGAGATGAAAGATGAAAAGGGGGAATGATATGAGTGTTGAACTTTTAGGAACTTTGGATCAATGCTAGACTTAGGGTTTGATCTCGATTGGTTTGATTTGGATAATGAACTTGTAAACCCTAAGATGTTAGATGTGATCTTAGGATGAAATCATTCAAAAGGGTAATAATTTAGTTATTTATGTGAGGAAGGACATACCTAACTAAAAAAATGATTTTGATTTGGTTTAAGGATGTACCCAAGCCTAGATAATGATGTTTCCAAAGCTCTAAAGTTGTTTGTGGTATGGGATGATAAATGTTTTAAATGGATGAACTGTTTTATTTTGATCCTAAATGAACCTAAGAAGGACTTATTTACAAGGCCAAGGTTTTGAAGAACATGCTTTTTCCTTCAAACCAAAAGATCAATGTTTGCTCAAAATACCATAAGACAAAAGATACACAAGCACATGTGTGGGGTTCAATTTATTTCATCTTGATTAGTGAATTGCTTTTACCACAAACACTTTCTTGATTATATTTTCAAACTAAATGTCCAATGTCCTAACTTCTTTTCATCCCAAAAGTGCTATGTGGAATTCAAGGAAATCAAGGCAATGGTTACCTAATGTTTACCTTGGTAGAAGAAAATTAAGATGTAATCCAAATTACTTAGAAACCTCTAAGGACATAATCCCTAAGGTAAGCAATAGTTCTTGGGTTTTTTCAAAGGTATTTTATCTAACTAAGGGGTTTGAAATTTTGATTTTCCTGTTGAATATTTTTTTCCCAATGTTTTCAAACAAGCAAGTGTTTTGATACCAAGAACATGCACAACCCTATGGATATGAAAGACTTTACTTGTTGAGTTCTCACTTGGAAAAGTCCAGCTATGCCTACTCTTAGCAAATGATTAGATGCTTGACCCCACTGGCTCCCCTCCACAACACTCACTTATATGGGGCAGCCAAGTATCAACACCCATGAAACTCCCATGGCATGCTTTTAATTTCTACTAAGAGCTATAAAAACGTGGGATGGCTTCAGAATGACCGTTATTGCACGAAAAAGTAGATCAAGTATTTTGGCCTTTTCTAAACAAGGGTTTTTAATTTGTACTTTATATTCATAGGAGTTGACCCATCGAGGTGAGAGACAATTTCTGCCCTTCTCGTTTGAGCCAACCACATGATATTGGAATTTATTCCAATACCCACATTTATATCCCGACTAGAAATACTCTTGGGTTTAGAGTGTTACCGATTGAGTCGTTCCCTTAGGTGAGTACTTGTTCCCCAAGGCAAGCCATCTAAGATAAAAAAAAAAAGCAAGAAAACATATTCTTAGTTCGATCAACCTTCGTTTATAAACAAAGGGAGAAAACACACAATATGTTCCACTCACACCCACAAAGATTTGTCCAATTTTAATCCCAAAATGAAGTGTGAAGGAAATCACTTGCAAAACCTAATATCACCAAAATCCTTTTGATTCTCAAGATCAGCATGAGGTGTAAGAGAAGCGTATACATATTTTGACGATATTACTTTGTGTAAGTAATTACAAAACAATGAGAACAATTGTTCATTTTAAGTCCACAAAGCAAGAGTGAATTATTTTTAGTGCACCAAAAGAAGTGTGAGATTTGATTTTTCAATTGTTAACGTTAAACAAAATCTAGTAAATTTTCCTTAGGTTGTTTTTAATTCCTTTGTTTTGTTCTTTTTAGAGCCCAAATTGAAATCTATTGAGTCCTAAAATCTTGAAGAGATAAAATCCTTAAACTTAGAATTATAATTGCTTCCAAGAGTGTCTAAAGACACTTGATACAATTGAGAAATGATGTCATAAGAATCTTTGATTTTGTTTCCTCCTCCTCTTTTTTGATTTCCTAACCTACAAAAGTGCTCAAATTGTTAGATGAGATCAAGAAACAAAAGGATATGGGGGTTAGATGAATCATTAAGCATAAAATCCCTAAAACTTAGACCAAGTTATTATGTGATTTGACTTTAGGTGAAAATTTGAAAATTTAAACTCTAGAAAAGTTGAGAAATACATACACCATTAGATAGCTTATGAAATTATACCCCATTTCAAAAAAAAAGCTTCAAAAAAGACCAAAAAATGACTAAGATACATACATTTTAAGTTTGCATGAAAAAAAAGAAAGTCTAGCAGTTCTGTCTGTGATGGCGGCTCTGCTTGGAGTTTATAGTGGTGTTATATGGCGACGCTAGATATCCAAAAGTGTAGTTTGAAGTTTTGAGTGGTGCAATTTGTTTCCAGTGGTGCAGTTTGCAGTTTGGAGCGATTTTGTATGGTGTCGCTAGACTGTGAGTGGTTATGTTTGTTGTAAACACCAAAAACATAAAAAACCATGAAATTTTCTCAAAAAACATGATTTGATCTTCTGGTTTGCCCTCCTTCTAGCACAAACATGTGAATGCTTGATCAGACCTACATAAACATGAGTAAACAACACAATGTTAATCCATAAACAAGTCTAAAACAATCATTCCCCATAATATCCATTCAAATGAAATGAACAAGAAATAAGAAAAGAATTCAAATGAAAACTATCAAATCTTATTCAAAACAATCAAACCACTATCCCATGGGGGAATTGGTGCCAATTTGATGTGGAAATTGGCACTTTCCCAACTCCTTTGCAATATTGATGATCTTTGATGAAGATGTGATCCACTTTGGTTGAATTCTTGCATAACCTAGCTATGAACTTGATAAAATTGATGAAAATGATGATGCTTGAAGATGAATTTGAAGAAGTGACATGTTTAGGGGGGTGAAAGAGGAGTTAAATGCCACTTGGCTCAATGCACAAGGACATGTAAGAGATTTTAAATGCTTTGTTGGATGTACATGTCTATTTGGGGGGAGATTTCAAATTTGAAGAATATTCCCACTTGGATGCCTTTTTTGAATGAATATAGATGATTTATAAATCAATTAAATTGATTTTCATGTGCAAGTTACAAAATCTAGAGGATTTGATGGATTAAGACTAAGATTAATTAGGATTTGATTAATTTAAAGGAGATTAGCTGATTTGAGCATTTTGACTTAGATTTTAGGATTAAAATAACTCAAAATGAGAAAATAATTATTTAGACTTAGTTAAATAAATATTTTTGATTTATTTAACCAAAGGGGGTGATGTTAGATTAAATTAGATAAATGTTTGATTTATTTAATTTAATTAGATGAACTTTAGAGATTTAATCAAATAATATGGATTATTTAATTAAATAAAGATAGGAAGATGAAATGACCTAGCTAATTACATAGAGACAATGATTTAATTAAATTGAGGGATTTATTTAATTAAAAGGAGAATTATGATGACTTTAATCAAATAAGGATATTTGATTAAATGGTTAGAAATAAGGATAATTTAGGATGATACAATGTTAGTAGATCAAGATCGAGTGTGTGATATCAATCTGTATATTTTCTATGTCTACACTAAGCTAGCTACATGCGATCATTAAGGAAAATGGAAGAGTAAAAGATGATATTCCATATTCCCTAAATGAGGACACACCAACTCCTCAAAATTCAAAGTTTTTTACAACATTGAATCTTCATCATTGTTGATCAAAGAAGATTCTCCACTAGTTGCTCTAGCACAAACTTGTATATCCTTCAAAAACAACATACACTCTACCAAGGTCATTTAGTCTAGGACTTCTCCTACACACCAACCCAAAAAATTTCCACATCAGCACTAGAAACAAGAAATCACATGAGTGTCAAATAGGAAAATCTTAACAAAAGGGGTATGGTTTCATCAAAAACAAAAATAGGGTGCAGTCATCACTCTGAGTCATCAATTTCAGAGGATGCCTTCCCACATTTTTCATGGTGGGATTGGAGAAACTGTGACCACCTCCTTGTTAGAATCCTTTGATGGTACCAAGGAGAGGGGATAATAATCACCCTCTAGATAAGTGTCACCCTCACTGTCAAAAGGGTTATTAGAAATCTCACATGGAGAATTACATCCTCCCAGATAAACCTTACAATGATTACTCTCCTTTGTTGCCTTCTTTTTATATTCCACCATGCTCTTCTTTTTGTGTTTGACCAATTCTTTTGAAATAATTTGGCCCTATAGATGGCAACTACTCTTAACACAATATTTCATGAATTTCCTACATCCCCTTCTACTTTTTTGGCATATAGGGAGCTCCTTGTGTCTCTATTTCATCCTTAGAAACATTTTCCTTAGAATCAAGCAAACTCAATCCCTTAAACTCTAGAATCACAATGGAAGACCTACTCATCTAAGACAAGAAAATCTACTTTCTAACTCAGTAAAATTTAATACTCACACACTTCTTCACTAACCCATGCCTCTCATTCACTATAAACTAAAATATGACAAAGGGGAATAACTAGCAACCTGCATTAAATAGGAAATTTGAAGCATGTTGAATTAATGATCCAAGAACTCCTAGCACAAGTGAGTTGATAACTTAACAACTTAGTTTTGAATCTAGAACATTGATTTTAAAGCATTTAAAACTTCATCCATGGTGATCTTAGCCTTTTTTTATATCTTTAGCAACTTTCTCATAGAAAAAAATGATTCCAACTCAAGTGTTGTGATCTATCAATCAACATGTATTTCAAACCTAATCCGTGCATTTTCATTAATATTAGTGAAATACATAAGACTAGTTTTTTTTTGAGAAAGAATGTTTCCTTATACACTTCATCACTCATCGTTGATCTTCCCAAAAATTTAGAGTGAAATCAATGATGAAAGTATTCATGTGATGAAGCTTAGTCTGTTGGATAATCCTATTTTAAAACTACATCAATGGTTCTCTAGTCCTTTTTTGCTTTCCTTTTTTCCTTATGCAAAATCCTCAGGATCCTGCCACATTGCTTGTTCCATCAATAGTCATCTCCTATCATAGATGCATCTTGTCCTTCATTAGCCTCATTGGCGATGTAAACATCCCTACGATGTAATCTCATCCCTTGGTTCTGCGACCTTTCCTTTGATCACATCAATCCTTCCACTATGCATCTCCTATCAACGATGGGAGATGTAGTGAAGGAATCCTATTTAGACACGTACACTTGCATGAAAATCAATGGTACAGAAAACATCACACATTTAGCTAAATTTTGTACCTAAGCTCCTATCAATGATGAGAGATGTAGTGAAGGCATTACATTTAGACACATACACCTGCATGGAAATCATTGGTACAAAAGACATCACACATAAGATCTTATCATATTAGTGAAAGAAACCTTTCAGAGAATACTATCACTCATCACTAATTTGGAATTTAAGCTTTGAAATGAATTCGTGATGAGCAATAAAACATAAGGCCATTGATTATCACTAATTCTCCTCATACAATTTGTAAGAAATTAGTGATATGGGGATTTACATAGTTATAATGTGCATTGTGTATCACTAATTTGGAACTTAGCATTTAAAACATATCTATGATCATGCGATGTGTAAGATATTTCATTATATCACTCATCATTGATCCTAAATTTATCATTTTATGACTATCCACGATGAGAGATAAGAGAAAAAATTCGGGGCATCGCTTATTGCTATTACAAATTTGAAGGCTCAAAAGCCATTAGCGATAAGTGATCCTTGAAGAAACATCGCTCATCACACATTCTGTTTAAGAGATCTACTAGCTATTTGTGATGAGTTATATCAAAGAAAATACCACTTTATTGCTTGTTGCCAATTCAAATATGTACTTCTAAAGAAATTAGTGATAAGTGATAAAATATGATGGCCATTTGGACTTAAGTGGAAAATTTAAGCACACACATTTAGGTTGTTCTAATGAAGGGGATCCCCTAGGATGACATGAGAATAATAGGCTTGAGAACTTCTAAGTCATGAAATGCAAAGGATGTTAAGGTAAAAAAATCCCTCTTCTTAACCTTATAAGAAATGGGCAATTCAGACCTAGATGTGAGGGACCAGTCACTTGATGACAATGAATAACATAAAACATAGCTTAGAAAATTGAAGACCAGGAATGCAAGTCACTACAATAATACAATGATCAAGGGTTGCAATACTTGTAGACCATTTTGCAAGGTTGTAATCAACACGAAAACCCTAATATAGTGATGGGGACATGACCAAATATAAGAAAAAGGTACCTAAGCCAAATTTTTACAGACTTAAGGTGGAACCAATATTTTTTTTTAGGGGTTCCATCAGTGGCTCCTATTGGGGACACATACCTCCTACAGGCATGGTGAGATCCTAGAATTTTGGGTGAAGTAGACCAGGCACAAGAACAAAAATAAAAAAACAAACAACATATGTAAAAAAATTTACATAGGCCAAAAGGCCTAGAGATGGAGATCCAGTCTCCACCCAACTTACTTGAAAATTTATTGATAGTTGTAAATTGTAATATGCACTCTCCAGTCCAACTAGGCTTTATTTCTTGTCTGGTGGCACTAAGCCATGAAAACCTCAAGAAAATTCCTACCTCTATCAAAAACTAGTCTCTTGAAAGAGCTAATGTCCTTCCATCCACATTTGTCCCTATCATACCCTGCAATAAGAGCAACTTCATTCCTACCAAAACTAGTGTCACGTCTCTTCTAAACAAGGGAGAATTTGTGAAATTACAATCACTACCATTAGAATCTCTCACAAATTTTCTGAGTATAACATTTCCAATGTAATCTTTGTCATTCTTTATTGTATAATCAGGCATAAAATGAATAATTTCATCATTACATGGTACATATGGGTATGTGCAGGATCATCATGGAAAAAACAGGCCCTTAAGTGGCAAAAAATTCAAAAAAATCAGTGTTAGGAAACTTGACGTTAAAATTTGAGTAAGTTATCTATATTATTTCAAAATATGTAACAATATAATCTGTAGAAAATTGAATGTAGTTTCTAAACTACTAGGTTTATTTAAAATAAATAAAATCTATTTGGTAAAATTTGAAATTTCAATACAGAGTACTTAAATTTCGGAAAAAATAAGAAGTAGGTTTCTCGACCACCTAACCATAATAAAATGATAATATTTTTTTATAAGATTTTATATATAAGTAGAGGACTCATGTTCGGATGTGATGCATATGTTTTTGTAATTTTTTCCAAGTAAAAATTAATTATGATTTTTTATTACAACTTTTAAAAAATATAAAAACTCGTATGTCGACCACCTTAACTTGGTCAAAACTTCATGAAATTTAATTTTTTTTTTTTAATCCTATAGTATGTGAAGCATAGAATGTGATGCATGTTTCAAATTCAAAAATGTGATACCACTTGAAAGTTATAGATGTTTTTCAATCAGCCTATCGATTAGGACTTTAGTCGTAATTCTAATAGAAAATAAATAGTAATTATTTATTAAATTCAAATTAAAGCATAATTTATATTGGTGGAAAGCTGAGAATATCCTCTAAAAACTCTTTTCGTTTCATCAATTTTGGGTTAAAAAAGTCATCAGCCACATACCCTACAAATACCCATAATATTGCCACTTTTTGGCCCATCATGATCCTGCACATACCCATATGCCGCATGTTTTATTATATAAAACATGTGCATAGTGAAAGTAACATTCCTTTCTCTTCACCTAATTTTCATGTTCCATCAGAATACTTCCCCACTAAATTGGGAACTGAAAGTATTCATAATTCTCCAAGTAGTTGGCATCTTGAAACTCAACCTTGTTTGCAACATTTACACAAAATGTGAAACATTCATAGGCAATGTCTTCCGGGATTACATCAATGTGGTGCTCTATTTGAATAAGGCCACACTCTAACTCTATTTCAGATGCATTATCAAAGTCTTCAACAAAAAGTGGATTATCTTTGTACAAATAAGGATCATTATTTCTTATTTCTAGTGTAGATGGAGGCTCATTAAACAAGGGGTTTTCTCTTACATTTATTGTTGTCAAAAAATCCTTTGCTTCCTCAATATGAAGGTATAATTCCTTCAAGTCATTATTGCATTCAAAATCATTGTAATCACTAGAAGAGAAAATAGACACATTTTCAACCTCCTTTCCACCCTCAGATTGTCCTGTATAGATATAACAAATTCCTGTCATTTCCACTTGATTTGAAATATCACGGTCAAAAAACTCTTCAAATTCCATATCATTATCAGCTAGAATCAGTGGCTTACAATTTTAATTACAATGTACAACATGATCATCTGAGAGTGAACTTAGTTCATCAACATATTATATACTAATTCTATCCTCATTTGAAATAAAACTTTCTGACTCTGTTCCATATAAACCATTTTGACTAGCAGGATAACAAACAACATGATCTACCTCTTGAGTTGAATATGAATGAATAGGTCCAATGATACCAAGCTCATTGTTGAAAAATATTTCAACCCTATCAATATTGTAATCATAACTACATGGTTCTTTCATTTTTAATGATGAGTACATTAGCTCATTATTGTTCTCATCTTTAAAAAAATTACCAAAATCATCTAAACCATAAGAATATAGATAAGTCCTTTCTATGACCTCATCACTATTACAGCTAGTGATCTCATTACAAGGTGATATATAACAAATATCTGAAATCATTTTCATCTCTTTATCAGTACTATGGAATAATGCATAAGATGAAACATCAAGGATGTAAGTGCTTTGATACTCATTTCTAATTTTTGACTTACACCTTTCATCAACATTTGGAATCTCAAGAAAGAAAATTCTTGTAGATAGATAACTCCTTTGCATTCCATATTTCAAGTTGCTTTCAATATTCATGGCTATTCCATATGCCTGATGCAAGTTTTTTGGATCCTTATCTCTTAGCAGATAGCTCATCTCATTATCAAAAGCTCCCAAATAAACAACCAAGCATACTGCATCACTCAATCCCAAAAAAACAAGAATGCCCCTTAATGTTTTAGCAAATCTCTGGTTGAATGATGGGACTAGCTCATCCTCTTCTTTCTCAATGCTCATAAATTTATTGAGAAAAACACTAACATTGGTTCTTTCACCAAACTACTATATGAACACTGCTTTGAACTCATCCCAAGAACAAATAGAGCATGTTGGTAAATTAGAGAACCAATCTCTTGAATCTCGTTTTAGAGACTGAACATATAACCTCATAATCACATCCTCATGATCTATCTCATAGTCATCCATTAAATTGCTGAATTCTTGTAGATGCTTTCTTGCTAATTCACACTTCGTACCACTAAACTTTGGTAGCTCATTTATGATTTTAGATGGAATAACATTTGGGTAACATTAATATCACTAAAATTTATGTCTCTATGTCATTTGGTGCTGAAACTTCTTTTATTACATGACAGGGGCTGATTACAAACCATGGTTGCACCATGCATTCTTATATTTGAATCCACACAAGGATGCATAGGTTGATGATACATTCTCTTAAACCTTTACATGCCCTTTTTTGTATCAACTTTGCAATTACATAAGGAAACTCAAACTTTTTTTACAATCTGATCTTAAGCTCTTATAATATAGATTCCTATCTTTAACTTTCTCAAGATTTTTGAAATGAATTTTTTCAAGAACATTGCATACATCACTTTATAAATAAAGTTTTAATTTAGTAATACAAAAGTATGCAAGCCTATCACTACTATTCCCTTTCTTAGTGCTTATTTTCACTCAATGGGGAATAAAAATTCTTCAAGTATTACAAGTATGGTTTTCATATACTAATTCATCTTTCTTGAAAACTAAAAACTAAAGAATACCTAGATATGTTGCAGTTGCTGCAAGTTCTTCTTCTTGAATGGAAATAGTTGTAGATCTGAAACATTCTTCACATCATCATTAGGTTATTTGATAAAGTTGCCACCCCTTCTCACATGAGGATTGAACTTCAAGCAATATGAAATTCTTGAAAGATAAATTTCCTTCTAAGTTCTCTCCCACAATATAATCACACATAAATCATTTAAAACTTGCTACAACAAAACCAATTCCACATTTGAAAATTTCTCAATTTTTGAACCCGATGTTCTAAATCACCAAAATTTTGACTTTGAAAGCCTACAACTAGAGATTCAAAGTCATCCCCAATAGAGTCACCATTTCTATTAGTGATTTTTCTAGAAAAACCAAGCAATTCTCTAAAAGTAGTAGCCAACTCTTATAGTGAAGAATTGTAGGGTTAGTGGCCAACACAATGAGTATAGGCTTTTCTAGTCCTTACTCCATCACTTCATGATCTATGAAACCTGTGAGGGTAATCCCAATTGTTTTTTTGTGAAATATATTTGATTAATAACAAATTTATACACATATTGATTCCTATTTATTGCAAATAAAATCCTTCTTACTAAAGACTTGGCAGATCTTCAAATGAATTACTATCTATCTGCTAAGAATTGGGATATTATCAACCGACACTATCCTTGGAAATATTTTTAATTGAATATTGTCTTACCTTAAGTCCAAGGCTAAGTAAACTATTTATTCATTTCATGCAAGATTTTTGGACAAACTGACCAATGTCTCATCAATTGGAGCAACATAATCAAATATGTAAGAATCAGTAATATATAAAAACTAATCAATTTAGAGGTAGGAAAACTATTTTTACACTTAGTCATTTAGTTTGGTGCTTCTCTTACACACCAGCCCAAAAAATTTCCACATCAACACTAGAAACAAGAAATCACATGAGTGCCAAATAGGACAATCCTAACAAAAGGGAAATGATTTAATAAAAATAAAAAGGGTGTAGTCATCAATATAAGTCATCAACCTCAGAGGATACCTATCCACATTTTTCTCATGGTGGGATTGGAGAAACCATCACCACCTCCTTGTCAAAATACTTTGATGGTACTAGGGAGAGGGGATAATAATTACCCTCTAGATCAGTGTCACCCTCACTATCTGAACGGTTATTAGAAACCTCACATGGAGAATTATGTCCTCTCAAATATGCCTTACAATAATTACACTCCTTTTTTCCCTTCTTTTTCATATTTCACCATCCTCTCCTTTTTGTGTTTGACCAATTCTTCTAAAATAATTTGGCCTTGTAGATGATAGCTACTCTTAAAACCATATTTCTTAAATTTCCTATGTCCCTTCTACTTTTTGGCATATTAGGAGCACCTTGTGTCTCTATTTCATCCTTAGAAACATTTTCCTCATACTCAAGCAAACTCAATCCCTCAAAGTCTAGAACTACCATGGCAGACCTACTCATCTAAGACAAGAACATCTACTTTCTAACTCAAGAAAATTGAATACTTACACACTTCTTCACTAACCCACACCTCTCATTCACTGTAGGCTAAAATATGATGAAGGAGAATAATAGGAAACCTACTTTAAATAGGAAATTTTAAGCATGTCAAATTAATGATCCAAGAACTCCTCACACGAGTGAGTTGATAACTTAACAGTTTGTTTTTGAATCTAGGCCATTGATTTTAAAGCATTTGAAACTTCATCCATGGTGATCTAAGCCTTGTTTTTATACCTTTAGATACTTACTCATAGAAAACAATGATGCCAACTCAAGTATTTTGATGTATCAATCAACATGTATCACCAACCTAATCCATGCTTTTTCATTAATATTGGTGAAGTACATAAGACAATTTTTTTTTTTTTTGAGAAAATATTTCCTTATGTGCTTCATCACTCATTACTAATCTTCCCCAAATTTTAGGGTGCAATCAACAATGAAAGTATTCATGTGATGAAGCTTAGTTCATTGGATCATCTTGTTTTAAAACTACATCAACGGTTCTCCAGTCCTTTCATTGTTTTCATTTTTGCTTTATGAGAAATCCTTAAGATCCTACCATGTTGTTTGTTCCATCAATAGTCATCCCCTATCGTGGATGCATCTTGTTCTTCATTAGCCTCATCAGTGATGTAAACATCCTGATGATGAAATCTTAGCCCTTGGTTCCACAACCTATCCTTTGATCACATCAATCCTTCCATCATGCATCTCCTTTGAAATTTTCACCTAAGCTCCTATCAATGAAGGGAGATGTAGTGAAGGCATCAAATTTAGACATGTACACTACATGAAAATCAATGGTACAAAAGACATCACACATAAGATGTTATCATATTAGCAAAAGAAATCTTTCATAAAATACCATCGCTCATCGCTAATTTGGAACTTAAGCTTTAAAATCAATTTGCAATGAGTGATAAAACATAATGCCATCACATATCGCTAATTCTCCTCATACAATTTCCAAGAAATTAGTGATAAGGGTATTTACATAGTTACAATGTGCATCACATATTGCTAATGTGGAACTTAGCATTTAAAACATATCTATCATCACGTGATGTGTAGGATATTTCATCATATCGCTCATTGTTGATCCTAAATTTATCATTTTATGACTATCCACAATGAGAGATAAGAACAAAAGCTAGGGTATCACTTACTACTATTACAAATTTGAAGGCTCAAAATCCATTAGTGATAAATGATCCCTCAAGGAACAATTCTCATCACACATTTTGTTTAAGAGCTCTTCAAGCTATTTGCAATGAGCAATATCAAAGAAAATTCTATTTTATCACTCGTCGCTAGTTCAAAATATGTACTTCTAAAGAAATCAGCAATGAGCGATAAAGTATGGAGGCCATCAGGACTTAAGTGGAAAATTTAAGCACATGCATTTAAGTTGTTCAAATGAAGGGGATCCCATAGGATGATGGGTATGTGCAGGATCATAATGGGCCAAAAAGTGGCAATATGATGGGTATGTGGCTGATGACTTTTTTTTAATCCAAAATTGATGAAATGAAAAGGGTTTTTAAAGGAGATTCTTAGCTTTCCACCAATATAAATTATTCTTTACTTTGAATTTAATAAGTAATTATTATTCATTTTCTATTCAAATTATGACTAAAGTCCTGATCGATAGATTGATTGAAAAACATCTATAGTTTTCAAATGGTATCATATTTTTTGAATCCAAAACATGCGTCACATTTTATGCTTCACATACTATAGGATTAAAAAAAGAAAAAATAAATTTCATGAAGTTTTGACCAAGTTAAGGTGGTCAGATATATGATTTTTTATATTTTTTAAAATTTGTAATAAAAATTCATAATTCATTATTTACTTGGAAAAAATTACAAAAAATATGCATCACATCGAGGCATGAGTCCTCTACTTATATCTAAAAATATTATAAAAATATATTATCATTTTATTGTGATTAGGTTGGTCCATTTACACCTACTTCTTATTTTTTCCCTAAAATTTACGCATATTGCATTGAGATTTCAAATTTTCACCAAATAGATTTCTTTTTTTAAAACAAACCTAGCAGTTTAGAAACTACATTCAATTTTCTACAGATTCTATTCTTGCATTTTTTGAAATAATATAGATAACTTATTCAAATTTTTACGTTGAGTTGCCTAACTTTGATTTTTCTAATTTTTTTGCCACTTAAGGGCCTATTTTTTCCATGATGATCTTGTACATACCTTGACATGAGAATAATAAGCTTGAGAAATTTTAAGTCATGAAATGTAAAGAAAGTAAAGGCCAAAAATGCCCTCTTCTTAACCTTATAAGAAATGGGAAATTCAGACCTAGACATGAGGAACCAGACACCCAGTGATAGTGAATAACATAAAACATAACTTAGGCAACTGAAGACCAGGAATACAAGTCACTGCAATAATACAACGATTAAGGGTTGCAACACTTGGAGACCATTTTTGCAAGGTTTTAATCAACATAAAACTCTAATACAGTGATGGGGACGTGACCAAATATCAGAACAAGGACCCAAGCCAATTTTTTATAGACTTAAGGTGGAACCAAAAAAAAAATTAAGGGGTTCCATCAAGCGCATCATTAGTATCTTCTCCACTAGAAACACCAAGTTAGGTATTAGGTTTGGAGTGATCATTGGATGAATCCAAACTCGGATTCATGGCTAATAATTTATCATGTTCTTCATGCATAGTTTTATCCTCCATTATTACACATGTCCAAGAAGTCATCCTAAAAATTTCTCATGCATTCATCATTTTTCAAAGAATTCATTATATTAGACTCTCTTACTTTTTTTTTTTTTACAACTACCTTCTTTGTTTCAACCTTTTGTTCAAATCTATCACTCAACCTTTGACAAAGTTCATCAAACAAATTTACTTGAATGTGATTTTGGGTGTTCATTCCTTGGTACCACAAATCATGAGTAACTCCTTTAATGTGCAATATTGCATAATGAATGGAAACTTTCAACTCCATGGAATTGGAATAGTAACAGTCTTGCATCTCAAATAACCAAGCTCTAATTGATGTATGATATGATCCATCAAAAGTCGAAGATGAAGGTTTCATGAATTTTCTCATGAGATCTTTCCCACTTGAATTTGAATATTGTTTATGAATCTTGATGACCATCATGTTTTTCATATGAGTGATATAATTTCTGTATTGGACTAAATTTCTAAATCCTTCATCTTGATTAATATACATTTCTCTTATGGCTACAAAATCTCTAGCCAAATCTTCCATGTGATCAGCCATCTTTTAAATCCTCTTTCTTTTTGAAAAATATGATCAAACCCTTAGGATGGAAAGATCATGGCTATGATACCACTATAATATTACTCATGAAAAATCAAACCCAAATCTAAAACTTTTTATTTCTATCCAAAATATTAAAGAGATAAAATTGGGTATAAGGGAATATGCACCAAATAACTCCAAACTATGATTAAATAATGAGAAAATGATGAGGAAAGCTTAATTAATGATATGATCATGAATTTAAATAATATTTTGTATCGTGTATAGTAGATAAAAACCATGAACAACTATAGAAAAATGCATATAAGAAATCTTTAAATAGGTTGCAAAACACACATGAAAACTAGTGCAAACCCCACATAAACTCTCCACTATTAATATTCACCATTATTTTGGAACAAAGGAAAAATATATGAAATACTATAGTATCATCTAAATATGCTGCTAAAAATAGAATTTTCATATAGAAACAACCAATATGAAAGATGCACACCAAACTAGGTCTAAAATCCTACAAACAAAATGAATACAAACTCCAATTATAAGATTTTCAGCACAATGGAAATATCTTGATGAAATTGCACCTAGAGACCCTTAGAACCATGATATTTGAGCCTCAATACCCTTGGTTTACCAGCTCTAGAGATTATTTCTTCATTTTTTTAGAATCCTTTGAAGAAAATCACAAACCCGTTATAGAAAACAATACTTATAATGAATCCAAAAAGCAAGAAATTGCATTTTATATGTGTTTTCTTCTTCATGAATCTTCTTGGGCACCCAAAATCCATACCTATAGTGTTAGAAAATGTACTACTTAAATTTTCACACTATTTTTGGCTCCCTTAATAATTGTACTTAATAAATCCTCTAATTTCCTAAAATTTGCATTTACAAGCCTAATTAATTACAATTTCTCAAAGGGGAGTCATGAATTAATTCATGCATTTATTATTTTTAACAACCTAAAATGAATAGGTCCTAATTATTTAGGTCAAGACCCATTTACCCTTAGGTGAATGGGTTCCCCCTTAAGATTACAAATTCAAATTTTAAACATTCTTTTGGCAGCATCTTAAGGTCCTAAATTCAATATTTAAATGTTAGCTTGTAATGTTTAGTTTTTGGGAAATTATAAATTTATCTATAAAATCAAGGTCTTTTATCAACTTAAATCTTAGGTTTTCAAGTGTAAGTTTCATAAGACAAAAAAATATTGTCAAAGGTGTTCAAGAGTAGATTTATCAAGAAATTGTTGCAGCATTCAAGATCTCAAGAATCATGTCAAAAGTTATCTTCATCATGCATGTTTTTGGATCTAACATTGTGATGTAGGTTTCAAGCATTCAAGTCAAAATTTCAAGCATCAAGATCAACATTCAGTCTAGCCATTTCATGCAAGATCAAGACCTTGGATATATCTACTAATTTGTTTTCCTTCAAATGTTTCAAATCAAGGGTTTGGTGAGTTGTGACATATAAATTGTTCATTCATCATTCCTTTCATGTTTCATTGTTTCAATTCAAGGTTTAATTACCAAAATGGGGTTTGATGATGGAAAACCCTCATTCACCAAAAAAAAAAAATTCCCTCTTGTGTGTGGTTTGTAGATCTTAGGTTGAAGAAGGATTGATGATTTGTTAAAGAGAAAAGTTACAAAAGTTGTCAAAGTTTTCATTAATCCACAAAAACTCACTTACATGATTTTTTTTTGAACTTCTAACTGTGAAATCTAGAAAATTTGAGAGTGTAGAGATAAAACTAGAGGACCCAAAAATTGATTTCAGAAAGCCCTTCAAAGACCCATTCACCCTTGGGTGAATGAGTCCTAGAGGACACTTAACAACAACATTTTTATGATGGGTGCAAAAATACTAAGCCATCTCAATTCTTTCTCAATGTTGTAGGTTCTATTAAATTAAGGATTAATCTTATGATGTCATGTGTTTCATTGCATTTTTGGATTTATTTACTATTTTTAGTCTTTCTCCCAAAAGTGTTGTTTCAACAAATCCACCCCTCCTATATCATAAGGAAAAAAACAAGATATCCTTCAAGGTTGACACACCTAAGGGCTTAAATTCAACCTTGGATTAAGGTATTTCTTTTTCCTAATGAGATAGTGTGAAATATGTGCATGATACCCAATTTTTTATTTTCTATTTATAGTAAAAGTGGTGAACCCCTATTCCATTTTACTCGCACCCATTTTTCAACATTTCATTTTGGTGAACCTAATATTCTTGCACTATAAATTTTCTAATTTGGAGTCCATTCAAGTCCTAGATCTAGGATTTGCATTACTTTGCATTGCATTACATTGATTTGCATCTCATATAGGGTTATTATCTTGCATTCATTTGAATTCCATTTAGGGTTTTAGGTTTTCATTTTATATGCTTTAAAATATAATTTTTTTAAAAAATTACATTAATTTTGCATAGTATTTGCATATTATTCTATGTTCAACATTTATATTCAAAAATTGAATCCAAATTACATTTCAAAAAGTGGCATATTGTTAATAAATTTTCATTAATTTCACTTGCATTAGGTCACTTAAGTTTGGAAAAATTTGTCACAAAAACCACAGTTTAAGACCTAGAATAGAGAACACATTCACCCTTGGGAAAATGACTCATTGAGGGCCTATCAACACAATCTTTTCTAGGAATTTTTGTGGTCGTTTGCACTTTTTAGATCCACTGATAAATCATTGTTTCAATTTGGAAAATTTTGGGAATTTCTAATTTATGCATTAGGTCTAATCATCCATTTAAATCAGGCATTGCAAATTAGAAAAAAATGTTGCATTTCATATCTATAGTGAAATTATTACATCATGTTTTTATTACAAAAGTCTCTTGTTATCATACTTCATGTTCTATTTTTAGATATTGTTGAATACTCTAAGAAACTGTTGTTACAAGAATATGAATATGAAGCCATTTCCTCTCTATTCTTTTTTTTCATTGATCCCTTTCCCATGTGTGAAACTTAGTGAAAGAGAATACAATCTTGGAAAATCATGACAATCAAGTTTTTTCTTCTATCAATATCTCTCATATTTGTGAAGAAGATATTAAGGTGTTAGAGGAACCAATCATTGAGATCCATGAAAAGCTTATTTGTTTCTCTTCTCTTGGGAAATCATTATTGAATAAGAGGATGCAATAATTGATAAGCAATAAAATCCAACCACGATTGGTAATTCTCCTAATAGTGATGAAGATATTTTAGAAGATATAATTATTGAATGTCATGAAAATATCATTTTCTCCTCTCCTAGAAACTCTCTTACTAGGAAATTCAACATGGTGCAAGAGGATGATAACATTGACACATGTCTTACAAACAATAGAAATGTGGCTTCCTTAGATGAATATGATGAGGTGACATTAGACTCCCCTTCACTAATAGATCATCAAAAGAAGGATAAGTCTGTTGAGGTTATAAACATTAGATATCCCTTGATTACTAGATCTCTTGAGAGTCATCTAATCATTAGACCTCCTACAATTCTTGTAATTATTAAACCTCCCAAGTCATCTCATAAGCCACTTCTTATCATTTATTCATCCTCAAACCAACAACAAGTTCAAAATGAAACTATGCTTATCTTAAGACCATCTCAATGTGACATATCACAACAACCGAATTATAATACCATTTTTCATACAAATAACACAAGGAATAATAGGAAACAACAAACCATACCTAATTAATTACCATTACCTCAACCTATTTTTCCTAGTGCTCCTTGTTTACCTTTGCATATTGGAAAGGAGTATGATCTTGGGGAACAACTCAAAAATACTCTTGATAATATTTTGTTATGGGATCTTATTCAAGATTCACATAACTACCATAGCATGCTTCAAAATTCCTTATAAAAAGTTGTTATTCCTCCTAGTGTACAACAAAATGATGTAGCATACCTAACTCAAGGTATGGAATTGGTCAACTTAGACATTAATTTTCATCATGATGAGTTACCTGTATTCTAAACAAAAAAAAAATTGAGGCCTTCATGGTAATGGCTATCATTAATAAGTGTGAGATAAAATGAACTCTCATTGACAATGGTTCAGCTCTTAATGTGTGTAGTGTAAACCTTTTAGATGTGATTGGAGTGGAAAATACTATGATTCAACCTAATTCTTTATCTATTCATGGATTTGATAATGTGGGAAGGAAACATCTTGGTGTGATAATATTGCCTATTAGAGTTGGAAAGTTCACATTGAAAAATCCTATCCATCTCATGCCCAATAATCTTTCATATAATCTTCTCTTGGGTAGACCTTGGATTCATGAAATGAATTGGGTATCCTCCACTCTTCATCGTTTAATGGTGTATGTCTATAACAACAATGTTTATACAATCAAGGTTGACCTTCAACTAGAAATCACACTAAGAAATACAAGGAAGGTCCTTTGAAAACATTGATACCAATATCAAAAGTAGAACCCATGCAAAAGGAAGAGAAAGAGAATAATATTGAAGAAGTCACAAAATTATTAGATGTTGTTTTGGTTCCTTAAATTTTACACCTACAGCCATGGGAGAATACAATATTACACACAAATAAGGAAAAGTGAAAGAAACAAACATAATATCAACACAATTGGAGTCATCGAGAGTCCACATATTTTAGAAAAGAAGAGGAAAACAACACTTACACATCAATATATGAAGAGTGTGATCATGAGAAAGAACCAAATCCAAAATAAATGAAAACATTTTATGGATGAAGTTATGACCTTTTGAAACAACATTGTTATAGTGTAAAAGGATGTGGTCCTAGAGAACAAGGCATTCACATCCCTATAGAGCCTAATATACAAGAAAAAACTATCAGTATTGGTTATTGTCCATTGAAAGAAAAAAAGGCATGAAAAAATCCTTCACTTAATATTAACACTCTTACAAAATATTCTTCTAAGACAACTTTAAACTTGGTGCATCCTAAACTGATAGATACTACTTGTGGGAATATTTCATTTGATATGCATCGAATTGATACTCTATCTATTCATTATAATCAATAACATCAACTGTTGATCCTTGTCATGTGGTAGTTGTAGTATCATAGAATATTCACTACCATGCATGATGGTATAAACTTGGATTTATGCTATCATATTTTTGTTTTGCAAGGATCAAAATATCATCATTCATTTTTTACTCACCTATTGCCCTTGGGGGCCAAGGGGTAAGGTAGTCATGTCCTATCCATGTGATAGTTGTAGTATCATAGCATACTCACTATTGCATGTTTGAAATTTTATGCAAATCATTTTTATATCATAAGGAGCTCATTCTCACCACCTACCTCAGCTCATCCTTGTCTTGCACTTAGTAGGGGGAAGGAGTCAAGTAGCCTTGTCCTAGTTTGAAACTTGTTATTGTATCTTTGGCTAGTTTTCCACCTTCCACATATGATGAACAAGATTGGGATGTAGATGACATGCTATAGGTTGAATCACATGTGTTATCTTACGATTGCATATGGGGGGAAACCCCTCCTTTTTATTGACATAGCTCTATCTCATAAATATATGTTTTACATAGGGTTTTCTAAATAAATCTCTCAAGTATTGGCATTTGTCATGTATTTTCTACTTTAAATTAGGTATGTTCCCTGGATCATCATGGAAAAAATAGGCCCTTAAGTGGCAAAAAAAATTAGAAAAATCAGAGTTAAGCAACTTGACGTAAAAATTTGAATAAGTTATCTATATTATTTCAAAAATATGTAAGAATAGAATCTGTAGCAAATTGAATGTAATTTCTAAACTACTAGGTTTTTTTTTAATCTATTTGGTGAAAATTTGAAATTTCAATGCTGGTACTTAAATTTCGGGAAAAAATAAGTAGGTGTCTATCGATGACCCTAACCACAATAAAATGACAATATTTTTTATAATATTTTAGATATAAGTAGAGGACTCATGCCCGATGTGATACATATTTTTTTGTAATTTTTTCCAAGTAAATAATTAATTATGATTTTTTATTACAAATTTTAAAAATATATAAAACTTGTATGTCCGACCACCTTAACTTGGTCAAAACTTCATGAAATTCAAATTTTCTTTTTTTAATCCTATAGTATGCAAAGCATAGAATGTGACACATGTTTTATATTCAAAAACTATGATACCATTTGAAAGCTATAGATGTTTTTCAATCAACTTATCAATCAAGACTTTAGTCATAATTTGAATAGAAAATGAATAATAATTACTTATTAAATTTAAACTAAAGCATAGATTATATTGGTGGAAAGATGAGAATCTCCTTTAAAAACCCTTTTCGTTTCATCAATTTTGGGTAAAAAAATAGTCGTCAGCCACATACCCATCATATTTCCACTTTTTGGCCCATCATGATCCTGTACATACCCAAGTAATTGTTCATAGCATAGGTTTTAGTAATTTCTTTAAAATGGAGGCGTATGTTTCACCACTCATTATTTAGTTCAAAGTGTGATATTCTTACTTCGTGATGTGTCTTTCTAGTGGTTTCATTGGTTTGTTTTCCTTCAAGATTGTGACCTTTCTAAGTATATGACATTCCTCTTAGTGGTGATGCTATAGATTGAATTCCCTAACTTGTGAATCTTTTATCATTGACTAGTCCTCTCTTGGAGACATTAGGCATGATGTTCCCTAAGGGGAGACCTTTTATGAACTAAGCAAAAAACCCCTTTGAATATCCTATTGCATGTATCAAGGCCACCAAGTGTAACACAACTTTCTTGCCAATGGAGCATTTATGTTTTTCAAGGCCACCAAGCATAACACAAGTTGCTTGCTAGTGGGGCTTTTTTCTATCCTTGTGACCATTTTTGTGTTGCGCCTTATCAAAGTTATCATGAGGTATAAATTTGATATGGTTAGTACAATTGATCCGGTGGATATTTTTAGTGAAAATTGAAGTTTCCCATTTCTCTCTAGAATATGCACCATCAGAAAGAGCTTGACGTCCTGATTCTAAGGCAACTCGAATGGAGTGAAAAGGAGTCTGTTTGTGCAAGTTATAGCCAGTCAAACCTTGGGTCAAACTGGGATCAGAGGCATCCAGGAAGCAAAAAAAGAATGTCATCAAAAGTTGTTGAAGTTGGCATCATTGTGAAGAGCTTGTCGAGACGATTCCGATGGCATTTGTTTCATCAAAATCTGACATCGTATGTGAAAGATATCAGTGGTCAAAGCTTTCAGTTGACTTTTAAGGTGGACCGTACGGATGCTGACGTCAGCAATCAGTTCGTACAATACAGAATACACATGGATGAATCCGGTGAAACATGTGGCGGTGAGTCATTGGTACGGAGCCAATCAGAATTCGACGCGTGGTAGTCCGTACACATAGTCAGTGTTGAGGTGGCAGCACGGTTAGCATCCAGTCAGCAATACAGAGTCCACGTCATCATCTGAGTCAGCATCCCATGTCAGCATTGTACAGACCAATGAGATGGTGACACATGTCCATCCATACACTAGTCAGCGGCACACGTCAGCACCCAGTTGGCATATGAGTCAGCGTCCACGTCATCATCCCCATCAGCGGACACGTCACTACCTGTCAGGCCATGTTGACATGTTTGATCAATTTGTGCATGCCATGTGGCACCCTCCTGGTGCGGCATGTGGCCTCCCACTCCTCCGTCAGTGTTGGCTGTGTTTGTTAGCAAAAGATTTGTTTAGCGCGCATGGGGCTCGATCTCCTCACCTCTCATTCGCGCGATATTTGGATGGCCATTCCACCAAATGTCGACCGCTAATTATATAAGGAAGTTGTTTGTGTTTGTTATGAGAGTTGTGAATGATGGCTATTAAAAGCCAGCGGCGGGGGTTGAACCCCCAACCGCCGGCTTCATAAAATAGTCTATCACTGGTAAGCTACCAAAATTTCTTAAGAGTTATGTGGCATCGGTTGATTTTGTTAACTAAAATAAAATCGAATGCCTCTAAAATAAAAACAAACTCCCTAATTTAAAAAAATTAAACAAAAAATAATCTTTTTAAAGGATTAAAATCAAACCACCAAAACAATATCAGCCCGGGAATGATTAATAAAAAGGGGCTTAGATTGATTAAAAGAGATTTATTCTAATTTATATTCAAATAAGGGAGATTTTTAAAAGATTATTATGTAATTTGGAGAGATAAGGAATATTTTGTAAACCTTTTGGTTAAGGGCCAAATTGGGTTAATTTTTTGTATAAAAAGGGGTGTGAGGTGAGAGTGGAGATTAAGTTTTTTTTCAGGTGATGAAGTCTTGAAGTTGTGGTGACACAAAAGAGAGGTCTTGTGGAGATTCTTTGAGCCATTCTTGTACACCAGAGCACTGTTATGCTACCAAAGTGCTTGGAGAATGGTTGTGGTGCTTTTGTAATTGATTTTGGAGTTAATCGGATCAGTCTCTCTATTGGAGTGGACCCGGAGACGTAGTCACATTTGTGATGAACTCCATTACCAATTTGTTTGCACTTCTTCTCTCCTCTCTCATGTTCTGATTTGTCACATTAAGTTTTAGTTTTTAATGCACAATTACGTTAATGTATGCATGAATTCAAATTTCGTAAACTTGGAATAATCATTGTAAAAGTTTAAGCATTCAATACTACATATAGTCTAAATCCTATACAGATCAAGCTGGTATTAGAGCACAGTTGACTAGTATTGCAATTGTTTTTTTGAATGCTAATGAGATCCATGATTCAGAAAGACGAAGGCAAGCTTACAGACTTTGATCCTAAGATCGGGAAGAGTAGAACATTTTCGAAGATGTCAGTTTCTGGAATGGAGGTTCCTGAAGAAATCAGTGAGCAAGAATTTCGAAGAGCATTCCTCGAGATGAAGGCTAAGGTGGATATTCTTTTTCAAGAGAGACAAGAGCGGAAGGAACGTGAAGAAGGTTCGTTGAAGCAAGAAGATCGCAATGACAAGAAAGGGAAACAACATGGAGATGGTGACAAGCAACCAGATCCACCCTCTTCTTCTTCTCCTCCCTCTTCTCCCTCTTCTCCATCTTCTCCTCATTCTACTTCTTTTAATCCCTTCAAGAGTGGGAATAAGCCTAAAATTAAGTTGGATGTAAAATTTGATTTACCAAAGTATTGTGGTGAACTTAATGCTGAAAAATTGGATGATTGGATTCAGCAAGTTGAAGTCTATTGTAGAGTCCAGAACCTATTAGATGATGTTGATAGGATCCAATTAGCTACTCTTCGTTTAGGAGGTACAACCTTAACCTAGTGGGAGAGTAAGTCTAAGGCAAAAGTTTCACAGCATGGTAGAGTCAGTTTAACTTGGGCAGAGTTTGTTAATGCTCTTAAGAAGCAGTTTTATCCCCTAGGACATATGCAATAGTTAATGATGGACTGGAAAATGTTTAGGCAAGGGAAAGGTCAAATTGTTCAAGAGTACACCCATGAATTCAGGAAAAAGGCTATTGCTTTGAATGTTCCTTTGTATACTTAGGACACTTTGTTGAAGTACATAGGAGGTCTGCATTCCTACCTTAGGCATTCCATTTTGGTCTTGAACCCTTGTAATTTGGATGAAGTGTCTGTTCAAGCTACCCACTTAGAGTCAAGGGGTAAAGGATCTTTTATTGATAAGTTTGATAATGATGTAAAGAAATCTTCTAAGGTTGTAGAGACAGGGAAAGGAAAGAAGGCAGCTACAGTCAAGAAGGATGAGAAACTTTCTTGCACTCATTGTGACAGGAAGGGTTATGATGAAGAGCATTGTTGGAAGTTGCATCCTGAATTGAAGCCTAAGTGGGCTCAGAGACATAATCAGAAATAGAAAGGTAAGGAGAAAGCCACGAATGTTGTTTTGGATCTTGGTTCAGATTCAGATGATGAGACTAAGATAACAGCTATGGGTTTAAAAGGTAAAGCTCCTATTTTTGGTGTTTCTGTTCATAGTTGTGCTTCTACTTCTACAGTTAATGATGTCTCTGAAGATGTGAAGAGGAATGAGCTTTTTCATTTAAGGGTTGTTGCTAAGAACACTAAAATTGATGCACTCATAGATAGTGGATCTCAGGTTAATCTAATTTCTGAAAGTGTTGTAAAGAACTTGGGATTAAAAACTACATTGCATAAGAAACCTTATCCACTAGGTTGGATTTGTGAAAATGATAAGTTGCAAGTAACAAGACAATGCACCTTAAGATTCGCAGTCACTAGTAAATTTGTGGATGAAGTACAGTTTGATGTGGTTCCATTGGATATATGTGGGATAGTGCTTGGTAGCCCTTATTTATATGACAGGAAAGCTATTTTCTATAGGGAAAAGAATCATTATCACTTGTTTAAATATGGCATTTAGTATATTGTACATTCTCACAAGATTAAGACTGATCGTTCTTTTGCAAACACAGGGTAGTTAAAGAGGGTAATTAATGCAAGTAAAGAGTTAACTCTTATGTCTGTTAGTATAGGTGGTTCTAAACTTGAACTTGGAGTAGCTAACCAGGGTCAGATGTTGAAGGATGCACCCGCAGTACAACATGAGAAAATGATGCTTGAAAGCATTGATGGTTCCTTGGGTAAAAATGTTCCTATTGTAAAGGATCAATATGTTGTTGAATTATTCTCTTTCATTTCTGCATTGTTGTTCAGCTTGATGCTAGTCAATTTTTGTTGGATAGTGGCTACGATAATTGATGTAGATGCTTATGGAAGTGATAGAATAATGTTTATGTTCAACAATGTTATTATAGTCTTCATTGTGCTTGTGAGCCAGGTATTCAGATGTACAGAGGATACAGGACAAGTGGGTAGGACAAGTCCTCACTTAATGTCAGAGTAAATGCCACTTTTGGAGGTCCAAAAGGTCTTCAGTAGGGAGGCCTGATCCAGTGGATATTTTCAGTGAAAATTGAAGTTTCCCATTTCTCTCTAGAATTTGTACCATCAGAAAGAGCTCGACATCTTGATAATAACGC
Organism: Sequoia sempervirens; assembly: GCA_007258455.2. Classification (NCBI taxonomy): domain Eukaryota; kingdom Viridiplantae; phylum Streptophyta; class Pinopsida; order Cupressales; family Cupressaceae; genus Sequoia; species Sequoia sempervirens. The sequence continues at coordinate 623,308,113 of VDFB02193867.1, forward strand.
AACTTGAACGGAGTGAAAAGGAGTCCATTTGTGCAAGTTATGGCCAGTCAAACCTTGGGTCAAACTAGGATCAGGGGCATCCAGGAAGTGAAAAAAAGGATGTCATCAAAAGTTGTTGAATCTGGCGTCATCGTGAAGAGCTCGTCGAGACGATTCCGATGGCGTTCGTTTCGTCAAAATCTAACATTGTATGCGAAAGTTATCAGTGGTCAAAGCTTTTAGTTGACTTTTAAGGTGGACCGTACGGATGCTGACATCAGCAATCAGTCCATACAGTACCGAATACACATGGAAAAATCTAGGTGAAACACATGGCGGTGAGTCATCGGTGCGGAGCCAATCAGAATTCGACATGTGGCAGTCCGTACACTCAGTCAGTGTTGAGGTGGCAGCACGGTCAACATCCAGTCAGTAGTACAGAGTCCACATCATCATCTGAGTCAGCATCCCATGTCAGCATTGTACGGACCAATCTGATGGTGACACGTGTCCATCTGTACACCAATCAGTGGCACACGTCAGCACCTAGTTGGCATATGAGTCAGCGTCTAGGTCATCATCCCCGTCAGCAGACACGTCACTGCCTGTCAAGCCACATCGACATGTTTGACCAATCTGTACGCGCCACGTGGCACCCTCCTGGTGTGGCACGTGGCCTGCCACTCCTCCATCGGATTTGGTTGTGTTTGTTAGCAAAAGATTTGTTTAGCCCGCATGGGGCTCGATCTCCTCACCTCTCATTCACGCGATATCCAGATGGTTGTTCCGCCAAACGTCAACCGCTATTGATATAAGGAAGTTGTTTGTGTTTGTTATGAGAGTTGTGAATGATGGCTATTAAAAGCCAGTGGCGGGGGTTGAACCCCCAACCACCAGCTTCATAAAATAGTCTGTCACCGGTAAGCCACCGAAATTTCTTAGGAGTTATGTGGCATCGGTTAATTTTGTTAACTAAAAGAAAATCGAATGCCTCTAAAATAAAAATAAACTCCCTAATTTAAAAAAATTAAACAAACAATAATATTTTTAAAGAATTAAAATCAAACCACCAAAATAATATCAGCCCAGGAATGATTAATAAAAAGGGGCTTAGATTGATTAAAAGAGATTTATTCTGATTTATATTCAAATAAGGGAGATTTTTAAAAGATTCTTATGTAATTTGGAGAGATAAGGAATATTTTGTAAATCTTTTGGTTAAGGGCCAAATTGGGTTAATTTTTTGTATAAAAAGGGGTGTGAGGTGAGAGTGGAGATTAAGTTTTTTTTCAGGTGATGAAGTCTTGAAGTTGTGGTGACACGAAAGAGAGGTCTTGTGGAGATTATTTGAGCCATTCTTGTACGCCAGAGCACTGTTATGCTACCGAAGCGCTTGTAGAATGGTTGTGGTGCTTTTGTAATTGATTTTGGAGTTAATCGGATCGGTCTCTCTATTGGAGTGGACCCAGAGACGTAGTCACGTTTGTGACAAACTCCGTTACCAATTTGTTTGCACTTCTTCTCTCCTCTCTCATGTTCTGATTTGTCACTTTAAGTTTTAGTTTTTAATGCACAATTACATTAATGTATGCATGAATTCAAATTTCGTAAACTTGGAATAATCATTGTAAAAGTTTAAGCATTCAATACTGCATATAGTCTAGATCCTATACAGATCAACAATGGGAGCCTAGATAGAGGCACAACTTCCCATTAACCACTTGTTGGGGTTCACCTAGTGGACAACGAATCTTTACTAGCTCATGTGAGAACATTTGGTTTGCATAGTGGATAGTGGGGTTCTATTTGTGAATGTTTTTAAACAAATAGCTAAGGCTTTATCCATACTAGATGGACAAAAAATTGAGGATTGATCCATCCCTTTTTCTCTTTTCTAATTTTTACATTTCATACTTGTGTATCTTGTCTTGGTATTGCATATTTAACAAAGGTAGGTGTCTCTTAGTGCGGGTGCATGTAGAATCATCATGGAAAAACATAGGCCCTTAAGTGGCGAAAAATTTAGAAAAATTAGAGTTAGGAAAATTGACGTAAAATTTTGAATAAGTTATCTATATTATTTCAAAAATATGTAAGAATGGAATCTTTAGCAAATTGAATTTAGTTTAAAAAATACTAGGTTTATTTAAAAAAAAAAAAAAACACTATTTGGTGAAAATTTGAAATTTCAATGCAGTAGTACTTAAATTTCAGGGAAAAAATAAGTGGGTATCTGTCTGACCACCCTAACCACAATAAAATGATAATAATTTTTTATAAGATTTTATATATAAGTAGAGGACTCATGTCTCAATGTGATGCATATTTTTTTGTAATTTTTTTCAAGTAAATAATTAATTATGAATTTTTTATTACAACTTTTAACAAATATAAAAAACTCGTATGTCTGACTACCTTAACTTGGTCAAAACTTCATGAAATTCAAATTTTGTTTTTTTAATCCTATAGTATGCGAAGCATAGAATGTGACACATGTTTTGAATTCATAAAATGTGATACCATTTGAAAGTTATAAATGTTTTTCAATCAACCTATCAATCAGGACTTTAGTCGTAATTCAAATAGAACATGAATAATAATTATTTATTATATTCAAAGTAAAGCATTGTTTATATTGGTGGAAAGCTGAGATATAATTTAAAAACCCTTTTCATTTCATCAATTTTGGGTAAAAAAAAAGTCATCAACCACATACCCTACACATACCCATCATACCACCACTTTTTGGCCCATCATGATCTTGCACATACCTTTGCCTTTGTTGGTTTTCCATGAGATCTTAGATCTATGGGGCTTGATCATCCTCCTTGACCTTTTTTTTCTCATGTTTCCAATAGTTGTCCAATTAGACCTCTATTGATGCTTGTTTGACTACATTATTGTGATTTTGAGTGCAACCTCATCCTCTCACTAAAGTGGGGGCTAAATGTAGTGTCAAAAAATCTACTCTATATTTTCACACTATGTTTTGGTACCTTAATTAGTTGGACTTAATTAAGACTCTAATTTCCTAAATTTTACATTTAGAAGCCTAATTAATTGCAATTTCCAAAAGGGGAATCATGATTTAATTGATGCATTTATTATTTTGAATACACCAAAATGAATAGGCCTTAATTATTTAGGTCAAGGCCCATTCACCTTTGAGTTAATGGGTCACCCTTAAGATCAAAAATTAAAATTTTAAACATGTTTTTGGTGTCATATTAAGGTCCTAAATTCAATATTTTAGTGTCGGCTTATAATTTTTAGTTTTCAAGAAATTAGAAAATTGTTTATAAAAGCAAGGTCTTTTATCAATTCAAATCCTAGGTTTTCAAGTGAAAGTTTCACTAGAGAAAAAAATATTTTCAAAGGTGTTCAAGAGAATATTTCTTAATTTTTTTCTACAAAATTGAATATCTCAAGCATCATGTCAAAGTTATATTCATCATGCATGTTTTTGGAGCCAAAACTGTGATGTAGGTTTCAAGCATTCAAGTCAAAATTTCAAGCATTAAGATCAACATTCAATCTAGCCAATTCATGCAAGATCAAGACCTTGGAGAGATCTACTAAGTTATAGTCCTTTAAGGATTTGAAATCAAGAGTTTGGTGAGTTGCAACATGGGAATTATTCATTCATCATTCCTTCTATGTTTCATTGTTTCAATTCAAGGTTTAATTACCAAGGTTTAAATTGGGAAAAGCCCCATTCACCAAAACCAAATATTTTTCTCCCTCTTGTGTGTTTTTTGTAGATCTTAGGCTAAAGAAGGATTGAAGATCTCTAAATGAAACCATTTGAAAAAGTTGCCAAATTTTTCGTCAATCCACAAAAACTCACCTACATAATTTATTTCTAAACATACCACTATGAAATCTAGACATTTTGGGAGTATGGACATAGAACCAGAGGACCTAGAAAATTTATTTTAGAAATCCCTACAAAGACCCATTCACCCTTGGGCGAATGAGTCCTAGAGAACACATAATAAAAGAATTTTGATGATAGGTACAAAAATACTAAACCATCTCAAATACTTCTAAAAGCTATAGGTTATATTATATTAAGGTTTAATATTTTGATTTCATGTGTTGCATTGAATTTCAAGATTTATTTACTATTTTCAATATTTCTCCTAAAAGTGTTGTTTCAACAGATTTTCCCTAGTGGAACCCTCAAAATTTTCATGTTCCACTAGTTTGAAAATGCATTTTATTGGGTGTTGGTCTGGTCTGGTGTGACTAGGGTTTAGAGTTTTATGTGAGTAGTCACTTTAATTTGAAGATTTTCTCCTTTTCCTAAACCCTTAGTTTTGTGATCTAATTTTATGTTGACTTGGTGTCACCCATTTCCAGTCATGTTAAAAAAAAACTTGAGTTTTTGAATTCCATAGAATGAACAACCCCTTGTGGTTAGGATCTCCTAATACCCATCACTAAATATTTTCACTTACCTTAGTCCAAGGTATTCTTTTATTTCATAAGGTTGATATTTCAACCTTGTTTTTCCTTTACATCCTTGTAGTGTAGTAAAATGCATACCCTTGCATTTTCACACTTGTTTGGGCTTTCCTTGCTTTATTTATCCCTATTTATGTCTTAATAGGTCCTATTTTGCATCCACAAGCCCAATGAATTATATCTTTTTTTGGTTAATCCCAACATACATCAATGGATAAATGATAATTTAATGATTTTGTCTGAGTGTCCCTGATTTATGGGTACGAACTAAGACTCCACCTAGGGAATATTTGTCCCCCAAAGATCTTGGGACCCTGATTTTGAAAGCACCTAAATAGGTCCATTTTTTGAGTCTATTCCCTGAGTTTCATGCCTTGGGACTAAAATTCCACCTAGGGCATCTTAGTCCCCCTTGAGTAATTTTTGAGATTCAATTTCAAATTCTAGTAGGATTTAGCCCCCTTTAATTAATGAATTCATATGTTAGATGGTGTGGTGTAATTTCAAGATATTAAGCATAGAAAGTATAAATACAATGTTCCTTCTCTCATTTTATCCTAACAAAAAATCCAAGCATTCAAGCATTCAAGCAGTTGAGAGAATTTCATCAAGCATTTGGAGCCATCATCAAGATTCAAGCATCATATCAAAGATCTTCTTGCATTATGTTTGTTTTTGTGCTAACATTTGTGATGTAGGGTTTTGATTCAAGCAAGAAATTAAAGTCCATATCTATCAAGAAATTGATGTATGGTTTGGATCCATAAACAATTCATCCATTTAACACAAGTTTGTAGACTTTACAATAAGGGTTTGGTGAGTTATAACATTGCATGTTGTCATTCATCATTTCCCTTCATTATTGTATTTCATTTCAAGGTTTAATTAGCAACAAGGGGTTTGGCCAAGGAAAACTTCCATTTACTAACAAACAAGTTTTTCCTCTCTTGTATTTCTATGATTGTAGATGTAGGTTGAAGAATTGAGGATCATTTGAAGTAAAAAGTTCCAAAGATGCAAAGTTACATTGCAAAGTTGTCATCTTTACAAAAACTCACCTATAAGCTAAATCTGGAAGTTTCATAACCTAAGATAAGAAAAGAAGGAAGAGTAGACATCAAGACTTGGGACCACATTCAAAGATTCTTGAAATTCAAGATGGAACTAAGTCACCACCTAATGCATCTTAGTCCTCCCAAGGGTTATTTTCAGAAATTCTTCTAGATCTAATTCTAACATCCAAATATTTTGCATTTGCCCCAAATAATAGTAGTGGGACTAAGACAATAGTAAGGGTGTCTTTTTCCTCCATAGATTATCTTGACAACTTCTTTACATTTCTAGAATCCTCATTACATTTCCAAACTTCCTAGGTACACATATCCTAACTTGTTGGTGCATTATTTCATCATGTGCATTGTTAATTTAGCTTTCATTTCTAGGTTTTGTAGCTTGAATGATTATTTGTCTTTTCCAAGAATTTTCTTGGTGGTGAACCCCTAAAAGCTTAAAGAACCACTTCCTAGGTATTCTTTGTTGAGAATTGACTCACCTTGTGAGGTTGATAGTCAATCCAATTTGGACACCTAGGACATTATTGAATGATATTAGGAAAATAGGGGTGTTCTACGGCCTAGGCCATAAAGCGTGTTTCCCCTCAAATTTTCATATTGTTCATTTTGGTGAACCCAACCTTTTTAGGCATTCATTTTCTGATTTGGAGTTCATTAATTTTCTAGATCTAGGTTGCATATATTCTTTCTTTTCATCTTGCATTAGTGAAATTGCACCTAGGGTTTCTCATATTTAGTGAAATTACATCTAGGGTTTCTCATAATTACATTAGTGAAAGTGCATGTAGATTGTATTTTTGCTTTCCTGCATCATTTCATTTCATTGAAGAACTAAAAATTTCATTGTTAATTATCCTAATTGAATTTAGAAACATTCTTATTGCATCCAAAATTGAAAAAATTGCATTTAACTTTGCATTCAATTTATTGTCATTTGTTACTCTTCCTTGCATTCATTTGCATACTTTTTCATTTCTAAACATCAACATCCTAAATAGGAACCCTATGAACACTATAAAAAATCCATAATTTTCTATTTTTTTGAGAAAAACCTCTGCTAGGACAAAAATGCCCTTCCTGATGTCTTAGTCCCTTTCAACTTTTCTAGCTTAGAATCCTCTCTCCGATGTTTCTTGTCTATTTTAGTCCCTAGAACTTCAAAATTTCACCAATAGGACCAAGATGCCCTAATTACTAGCATCTTAGTCCCCGTTGAATTTGAATTTCTACTGTTTAGGGTTTGAAATTTCTTTTTTGTGCTATTTTTTTGCTACTTTTAGTTCTCTATTACAATTTGTAGAATTCCTATTATTCCAATTTCTTTCATTTCAAGTGTAATTTCAAGTATAGGATATTGTACTAATTGCACTTTCTATGGTTTATCCCTTGTATGAGCTATAGTACTTGGTGTCCTACTGCTAATACTGTGGTTAGACAAAGTGTGAGACTCATGGAATCCTATGATAAAACACTCATTGTGGATCTTAGGTTATCAAGCTCTCTTACTCCTGGTGTTGGTATTAGTTCACTAGGTATGGACAATACCTTTGATACCTCTTTTGCTATGTATACCTTACCTACAAGTGCTATGTCAAGTGTTCAAACAATGGTTTATCATATCCCTCAATAAAACATAATGAAAATGCATGAAGACCTAGCTCATTTACAACTATAGTGTTAGTATTGAAAACATTTTGAACACTATTATAGCTTCCATAGATAGTATTCACCGCATGATTGAAAGTGATAGAGGACTGGAAATTGTGCATAAAATAGCTCACATATTTAGAAAACATCTTCCTTCCACCACTAATGGCGATCAAGCTTCAAAAAATGTGCAAAGCCAAGGAGGAAATCAAACTCCTCCCCCTTCAACCATAACATCCATTCCATGTTGGTGTAATTAATTATTTAATTACACTTTAGGATAAGTTTACTTAGGTAATTATTTATTTCCTAGGATAATTATCATTTAATTCTTATCTTATCTTATTGAGCTATATTTTTGCTCAAGATAAGATTAGGGTTGTCTTTTCATGCTTTATTGCATCATTTCCTTTTTAAAGGTTTTTGTAATATTTGTAAAACAATTTCATTCAATAATCAATAATTCTGATTTTTGCTTGCACACATTGGCTCTGAGGGTTTACCAAACTTCTATTGTTTTTTTTTTTGAATATCTTTGCATGTGATAGGCGATTGCTTGCAGGTGTTCTTGGGGACTATGAAGTTGGTTTTTCAACTTCTACATGGTATTAGAGCTCCAGACATGTTGCTGCCTATTCATGATCTAAAGATATTCTCTCACAACATTTTCTTTTGTGCAAGGGTTTCAAGTCATATTGATTTTTTGTAGATCTGGGGGTAACCAACTTTTTAGAGCACTTTGGACTCAAATAGACGTCGCCATTGCGATCAAAGCATCCAAAAACCCCAGAAATGCCTTTTGTTTCATCAATTTAAGTGAAATTTAAAAAAAAGGAAAAAAAAATAGCCCTAAGGCCATAAGGCCCCAAGGCACATAGATTGAGGCAATTTTTTTTGAAAAATGTGAATTTTTTTTATTTTTATTTTTTAAAGTAGTTGAAAAAACCACAGCCAGTATAAAATGGAGTGTTGCCCCAGCGCCGCCAAGCAACCACCAGGGCGCCACCCCCATTGATGGCTCACCTACCAAGACTATCATGCCATCGCTTCTACCACCACCACCAGTGGTCATCTCCCAACTGCTATCACCGCCACTCCTTGTCTGTAGCCCCTGTAGGCCTAACAACTCTGTCAGTGGTCACTTTGGTGACCGAGAACCTCAGCTTCTAGCTCCATAGCCCGATAAGCTCCCGCTCCAGTTCTATCAACGACCAAGAGCCATGACCCAGGCCCCCAACCAATTTAAGAAAAAAAAAACCTGTATTGGCCGGTCATATTGGTGACCGAGGGCTAGAAATAAGGGGCCAAAATTTTGCACCTGTTTAGGCTGGAGGTCCTTTTACAGGGGTTTTTTTCATTTTTCCATAACTTTTGCAAACAGAGTCATTTTTTTGAAAATGAATAGTCACTGGAAAGCTGATTCAATGATGGATCTAATGGTGGTGGTTTGATTTTCTGATTTTTCCATTTTCATGCCTTTTTTCTTGTCAAATCCAGAAGTTGTTGTTTTCACTCCAAGAGGCGTAACTTTTGCGTTCTGGCTCTGTTTTTTGAAAACAAGTAGGTGTTGAAAAGCTGGTTCAGTGCTCTACATAGATCTTGAACCTATTTTTTCATATTTTTTTATTAGGTATTTGATATTTCTATTTGATCTCAGCCTTTACCTTTTTAGTTATTTTCTTGGGAAGTGTGCAATCGGGTTATTTTTTTGAGATGAGAGAGCATTGTTTTTTTTATTGGAGAGTATATATTGTTGTTTTTTGTAATGGATTCACACAACATTGCACCCCTTACTCCATTCAACTATTTTGGTTGGAAAAAAAAAATGGAGATTCACTTGAAACATAAAGGGTTGTATAGGGTAACCATGGGTACAAAAATTGAACCTACAGGTGCTACTGAAAAGAGAAAATATTTTAATAGGTGTGATGAAGCTTATGGTACATTATGTCTGTCTCTCTCCTCTGACATTCTTGTTCACATTGAATCTTTCACTACACCAAATGAGATATGGGATACTTTGGAGTCTTTGTTTGGGAAGCAAGATACTATGAGAGGGTTTCAGTTAGAGAATGAGCTTATTGGCTTAATACTAGGGATTTTGACAACATCCAGGAGTTTTTCAGAAAACTCAAGTCTCTTAGATTACAGTTTTCATAGTGTGGTGTTTAGAAAGAAGACTCTCAGTTGATATTGTCCATTCTTTCTAAGCTTGGACCAGATTATTCCATTTTTGTATCTACCTTTTATGCCACTAGGGATGCACTTGGTACGAGATTCACTATGCCATCTCTTAATGACTTTGCTTCATCTCTCACTCAAGAGCAAGCTAAGTTAGATAACATGGGCATAGTGAAACCTTCTTCCTCTTCACAGGCACTTATTGCATCACAGGAGCCCAAAGATCAAAAGGCTTCTACAGGAAAAGGAAAGAAATAGAAACAAAATGATTCCAAACCTCATGAGCAGCAAAAGGAGTCCTCATATTCATCCTCCTCTTCTATGGGGAAATCATTTAGGAAGGAGAAGTCTACATGTGCATATTGCAAGAGGGAAGGACATGCAGAACATAATTGTTACAAGGACATTAATGAGCTAAAACATCTTCTTCAAAAACATTAGATTGATTTGCATTCTAGGATGTTTGCATCATCTTCTTCTCCTCATTCTTCTTCTTTAGAGTAGCATAACATAGGCACAATTGGTTTACACACTTCATTAGATATGAAGGGACATGCTCTTTGTGCTTCTTTAGGTATTGGATCATAGAGATGGCTTCTAGATTCAGGAGCATCTCATCATATGGCTTCTTCACAAACTATGTTTACTTCCTTTGAGCCTTGCACTATGTCTCCCATTTTGATGGGAAACAACACTTGCATGAGTGTTATAGGGAAGGGATCTATTAGTTTTGGGGACCACTCCTTGCAGGATGTCTTGTGTGTCCCTCACTTGACAAACAACCTTCTTTCCATTTATCAGATAACACATGGGGGCACTAGGAGATTTGTGGAGTTCACACCTGATTTGGTTATCATCAGACACTTGGAGAGTAGAGCAGTTATTGCTACTGGGATAGTGGATCACTCATCTTGATTGTTGTAACTAATGGTTAATTTCTAGGATGGATTGTTAGAAAATCAATCAAAACAATAAACCCAAAGATATTACAAAACATAATGGAAGTAAACAAAAGAAAAATTATACCTTCTAATCATCAAGACCTCCATGATTCATTTTTGTAACACCTTCTAACTTGCTATTTGACATATTTCCCTTAGATCGAACATACAAGCAATCTGGAAATAAATGTCTAATTCCTACACTAAGCTTTGAAGGATTTGATCAAAGTCTAAATGCCTAATGCCTATGTCTAAATATTCTAGAATAATAGTGTAATTCCTAAATGTATAATGTCTCTGTGTAATCTAAAAATGAGATGAAAATGGCATTTTATAGAAAGTGTCATTTTGAATGGATGGATGATATTGACTTTTGATGAAGACCTAAAATCAGAGGCCCTGATTAAATCTGATAATCCCTAATCAGGGTTAGGGAAAAGTCATTAATCGAGCGGTCAAGATGCCATCTAAGAAGATCGAATTGGCGCTGGAGAATAAATGAGGAAATTAATTCAAAAATAAAGATTTTAAAAAATGAAGAAGATAAAGACTGCCTAATTTGTGAGATTTGAAGAATCAAGAAGATAAGAGATGAACTGAAGATCAGATTTGGAAAATCAAGAATCTGCTCGATTACTTGATTTTTAGAAGATTAGTTACCAATTTGAATTAAATTAATTCAGAATATGGATTTTGTGAAATAATAAATAATTGATTTTCCAATTATTTACCAAAATGGACTGTCATTTAAGAATGTGATGACATTTTAAATAATTAATTTATTTAAAATGAGGGGAATATTAATTTTGACAATTAAATAATTAAATATAATTATTTAATTTAGTAGATAAGACTGATAATTAAATTAATTAATTAATTCATTTAATTATGACAATTAGTGACATATTAAATAAATAAATGAAATTCATTTATTTAATAATCAGGAACAATAAATGAAGCAAAGGTAATTAAATAAATTTAGAAATTTATTTAATTAGGGGTAGACTTTGGACAATTAATGACATATTAAATAAATAAATAAAATTTATTTATTTAATAATCATGAAGAATATAAGAGACATGAACCAATTAAATAATTATGAATTATTTAATCAATAGTCAAATGTGGATGAAAGACATAATTAAATGTCATAATTAATAAAAACCTTTCCTTCTCGAGAGCAGATAACTTACAATTTTTGTGGCATTGGCTCACCTCCATGGCTCATTAATGTCATTCGAGCACAAAAAAATTGAATTCTTGGATATTGACTTTCCAAGAATTGTTATCTCTACTAAAGGGGATCAGTAGTGAGTGTCTTCGGGCATGATACAGTACCCTGCACTATACAAAGCAATGGCCAAAGAATGGTTGGACACTAAAACAAGGGGTATTTAATTTGGGCATTCCGTTTGTGGAGCATGATCCATGCGATGAGAGTCCCCTTTCGGATCCATCTCATCAGAACCACATGCATGATTCTTGGGCTTTCCCCAAGAATCCACTTTTATATACCAATTGGAAGTCCCTTGGGTTCAGGGTGCTACCGGTCTGAGTCATCCCGAGGTGAGTAATTTTTCCCACCAGAACAGGCCCAAGTTCTAGAATTAGTAACTATTTCTCTTACACCCAGGATCACTCGAAAGCGCAAGGGGAGAGGATACTTTGATTACTAAGTCGTGAGGGTAAAAAAAGATAAAAATAGGTATGGTTTTATGATCACCTAGTTTTCACAAGGTGAGAGCATACTCACCTACCATTTTGCAAACACACTCAGACATAGTAGAAAAAAAAGTTTGTTTTAATTGCACTAAAAGGAAATGTGTACTATACTAAGAAAAAGATCAAATCTTGATTAGTAACACAAAACCTATGCTAGGAAAAATGCAAAAAAAATAACTAGAATAAAAACTACCCAGAAAACAACAAAAACCTGAATGCAAATGAGAAGAAAATGTTACCAGTCAAATGCGTCACGACATAGTGAATGTGTCGCTCTATGTGTCGAATATGGCTCGGGATAATGAATGTGGATTTCTAGACTTCTATTACAGCTCGACAGAGTGATTGCAGTGTTGGGGTCTTCGAATGCATCGAGACGCATTAGATGCATCACGATTTAAAAAAAATCACTGCGTCACTCTGTGCCTATACCTACTAAAACAACTAGAAACACAGAAAACCATACCAAAAAAATAGAAAACAGAGTTGGGTTCACCAATGTAACTGAGGGTTAATTTCTAGGATGGATTGTTAGAAAATCAATGAAAACAATAAACCCTTGCCAATAACAAAACACAATGGATGTAAAAAAAAGAACAATTATACTTGCTAATCGTTGAGACCTCCATGATTCATTTTTGTAACACCTTCTAACTTGTTGGTTGACATATTTCCCTTAGATCGAACACACAAGCAATATGGAAATAAATCTCTAAGTCCTACACTAAGCTTTGAAGGATTTAATCAAAGTCTAAATGCCTAATGCCAATGACAATATGAGTGAAATGCCTATGTCTAAATATGCCAGAATAATAATGTGATTCTTGAACATATAATGTCTCTATGTAATCTAAAAATGAGAGGAAAATGGAATTTTATAGAAAGTGCCATTTTGAATGGACGGATGAGATTGACTTTTGATGAAGACCTAAAATCAGAGGCCCCGATTAAATTTGATAATCCCTAATCAGGGTTAGGGAAAAGTCATTAATCGAGTGGTCAAGATGCCATCTAAGAAGATCGAATCAGTGGTGGAGAATAAATGAGTAAATTAATTCAAAAATAAAGATTTTCAAAAATGAAGAAGATAAAGACTGTGATTTGTGAGATTCAAAGAATCAAGAAGATAAGAGATGAACTAAAGATCAGATTTGGAAAATCAAGAATCTGCCCGATTACTTGATTTTTAGAAGATTAGTTACCATTTTGAATTAAATTAATTCAGAATATGGATTTTGTGAAATAATAAATAATTAATTTTCCAATTATTTACCAAAATGGACTGTTAGTTAAGAATGTGATGACATTTTAAATAATTAATTTATTTAAAATGAGGGGAATATTAATTTTGACAATTAAATAATTAAATATAATTATTTAATTTAGCATATAAGACTAATAATTAAATTAATTCATTCATTCATTTAATTATGACAATTAGTGACATTAAATAAATAAATGAAATTCATTTATTTAATAATCAGAAAGAATAGATGAAAAAAGAAAATTAAATAAATTTACAAATTTATTTAATTAGGGGAAGACTTTGGACAATTAAGGACATATTAAATAAATTAAAAAAATTATTTATTTAATAATCATGAAGAATATAAGAGTCATGAACCAATTAAATAATTATGAATTATTTAATCAATAGTCGAATTTGGATGAAAGACATAATTAAATGTCATAATTATGCTAGGATGAAAGTGGTAAAAATGAAGCTTGCAGGCCTAGGTCATTTTTAGGTGTCTACAATTGTATTCTTTCACTGATTTTGCTACTGGTGGTGTTTCTATTCCTATAGCTATTCCTCACAATTTGAGTGTGCATAATCATTCAGAGGAGAGATTTGGCTTCCTGAACATTGGAGTTCTCACTTCGGATCTTGTTCTTGAGCCTTCCATTCCATCTCCTCCACCTCCTATTGCTTCTTTTGTTTTAGTGCAGTAGGATCTAGTTAATCATACATCTTTGGAGGTTTCTATTGAGTCTTCACCTACTTCGGCTTCTTCATTTTTTGAGGTCACATCTGCTTCTGTGGAGACATCTTGGGCTACACCTATTCCACCTTCAAAGATTTCTTTCTTTCAGCCTCTTCCCTCTCGCTTCTTTTAGGAGATGCAGTTTCTTCACTTCTTTTAGAGTTACTTCATTCTAGGGGGGATCTATGGTCTCTTTCTTCCTCTCTTATGGGGAAATTCATTTATGTATCTTTGTGATGGATGGTGTCCTTGGGGGATCTTATGGAGTCCTCCATGTTTCATCACTTAGTTTATTGCATTCTATTTTGGGGAGGAGTTTTGTTCCCATGTGGTTTTCTCCTTTACCCGATTTGATTTAGTTTGCATTTCTTTTGTAGATGTGTACTTGATCAGGCCTTATTTTCAGGACTCATATTTGCATAATAATTTTTTTCTCCCTAAGTTGCACTTATGGGGGGTGTTGGTGTAATTAATTATTTAATTACACTTTAGGATAAGTTTACTTAGGTAATTATTTATTTCCTAGGATAATTATCATTTAATTCTTATCTTATCTTATTGAGCTTTCTTTTTTCTCAAGATAAGATTAGGTTTGTATTTTCATGCTTTATTGCATCATTTCCTTTTTGAAGTTTTTTGTAATATTTGTAAAAAATTTCATTCAATAATCAATAATTCTGATTTTTGCTTGCACACATTGGCTCTAAGGGTTTACAGAACTTTTGTTGTTTTTTGTTCTAAATGTCTTTGGATGTGATGGGTGATTGCTTGCAGGTGTTCTTGGGGACTATGAAGTTGGTTTTTCAACTTCTACATTCCAACCTATACCAATCCTCAATTGACAACAATGATTCAACCAACTAGCAATATCCTTCCTACCTCAAATATTTCCACTTGTGCTCCTTATACTTATGTGGTATCTAATCTTATATCTCCTCCCATAAGCAATCCATTTATTGGTCCTTCCAAAATATAGACACCACCACTATCTCAAATCACAAGCAATGATCCTATCATTAATCACATTTTTCAAATCCTTTCATCCATTCAATGTCAAGTTTCCACCATAAATCAAAATCAAAATGGTCCACCTTCATATTATGTCAAAAGCAGCCCACTATCTTTGGAGATATTGAGAAATATGGTCCCACAATGTATAGAGATACCTAGATTTGAGAAATATGGGGGAAAGGGAGATCTTTCTAATCATGTTAATTCCTTTACTACTTTGTGTAGTAACTTTATCCTTGAGGACAAACTTTTGGCTAAGATTTTTCCCCAATCCTTGAAGACATTTCCTTGGACTGGTTTTTTCCTTACCAAATAATTCAATTCATTCATTTAATGAACTTATTGAAACCTTTATTAACCATTTCCAAGCTCATATGGTCCCTCAAAATGACATTATCTGATTTGATGAGATGCAAGAAAAATGAGGGTGAAAAATCACTGAATTTATTTCACGCTACCAATCGCTTTCTTCCCAAATCGGTGTGAGTATTCTTGATTGTCACCTTCATAAGGTGTTCATAGAAACTTTAAAAAGATATGATACAAACTTTCCATGATGAAATTCCCTTACTTCAAACACTTATGCACTATCCTTCAAGATTATCAAAATATTGTAGGTAGTTGTGAATTGAAAACCACCTCTACCCATCCTAAAAAAGTCTAAAGCTTCAAACCAAAACACCTACCAATCTTTCAAAAGATAAAATAAAATTTTCCTTCAACTAAATTCCACCTCCCAACCTACCCAACAAGTTGATACCCAAGTAGCTTCTATAAAGAAGAGTAATCCCTATATCTATGGGGATCCACAAAGATAATTTACACCTTTACCTAACACACTTCATACCATCATGACTCAGCTATTAAAAAAAAAAATTCTTACCTTACTTCCCATTTGACCCCTTCACCCTAGCAAGCCATTACTTCCAAGCTTTAGACGCAATTCCTATTATGCTTATCACCAACAAAAAGGACATGATACAAAACATTCCAAGCATCTTAACCACCTTTTACAAGACCTCATTGATTCTAATCATATCAAAATTAGAGGTGTGAATGACAAAGGTAACAAGCATGTAGCTCCTCCCAACAAAAACTTGCAAATATCTACCAATCCCATGCCCAACCATAATATTTCATTTATTAAGGCTAGTGAAACTAAGCCTGATGTGATGAATGTTGACACAGATGATGAGAATATGAGCAATAATGAACAAAATCCTATGGATGATGATGAATAGAGTACTATGGATACCACTGACTAAATTCCTCTTAATACAATGATAGGAGTGATTGACATTGAGCCTTGCAAACAAAAAACCATAATCCCCACTGACATTAATTTCATTTCAAAAGAAATAATAAAAAATGCACCTAATGGTCCTCTCTACATGGTCAACAAAATCAATAACAGATCCACTCTTGGGATATTAATTAATCCTATCTAGGGAGAGAATGTGATCATAAAATAACTCTTATATGTGCATGAACTTACTCAAGAGAGATATGATAAACCAAAATCATGGATTAAAATGCATGATGGTTTTGCTCGTGGTATGATGGGCTTGATCACACTCCCTTTACAAGTAGGACAAAAGAAATTAAATTTATCATTCTCTATCATATCTAATTCAAACCAATTTCATGTGAAGTTAGGCTACAAATGGCTTAGCTCCATGAATGTGGTCCCATTCGTTGTCCATAAGTTCTTAAAGTTTCTAGTTGTCAATGAAATATTCATTATCAACCATAGTGGCTTTATACCTCCATATTCCCATTGAAATTTTTCCTTAGATTTTTTTTAGCCTGATCCCATGGAACCTATAAGACCCCATGAAGACTTCCTTCTACTATCCTACCAAAAGTTCAAAGCAGAATGCATAGCCATATTATACATTGAGAATTTTCCTCAACCCATGATTGTGAACCTCCACTCCTTGAAGAAAAAAATAGTGAGGTTAAAGCCTTCCAACAAACCAAGACCAATCCATAAAAAATCCATTGCTTATTTCCTATAAAAGGCCTAGAGAAAACCAAAAAAATTCCTATTCTACCTCCTAATAAAATTTATAAATCCAAAGAGAAAGTGGTTGAACAACCTTCCATGGTTTCTTTCGTTCTTCCTTCATCTTTCAAGCAATTAGTAAAAATCTTAAAAAGTTGTCAAGGCAAAAAATGTAAAAATTGCAAGATGGGAAGCCCAATGGTCATTTGGGTTTAAAGGGGAGTTGTAACTATTGATTGTGATTGGGAAACATTTAAAAAGGATTTTACACCTTGATATTGAGGGGGGAGAGTTTTCTTTTGCAAAAAGACCAATAAGAAATCTTCATTTTCTGTGTTTTCTTGTTAAATTTTGTTGTTACAAATTGAAGTATGGATTCTTACAGCTTGAGGGTGACCTCCTAAGCATTGAAATTGTTGATCAGCATAACTAAATTCCTTTTGGAATTGATTTGGTTTAATTTCATTGAGTTTTGAATTTTTTATTGCATTTTTACTAAGGGCGGCTAAAAACCCTTATTTAAGGTTTTGAAAGCAAGAACATGGTGTAACTTTAAATATAACAAAATAAAAATCTTGAGAACTGATTTATAGGTCTTTCTAATCATAATATTTGAGATACAAGTTACAAGAGTAGGGGAGGTCATTTGCAAATTTTGGGGTGATGCCCTAGTTGAATATTATGCATGTCATTAAGCCAAAAAAATGATGGCTAAGAGAGGACATATGATGAAATTATGTTGGTTGAATTTGGGAGAAGGTTTATGAATCATGTGTAGAACCTATGCAAGGTGTTTGAAGTTTTAGTAGAGTTTTGGAAGGTTTTGGAATAGGTTTTCCATTAAACCCTCATTGGATTAAGGCTAGGTTGGGAATGCATGGAACATTTTTGTTGGGAAAAAACCTTTGATTCAATACATTTGAAATCTAAGGAGAGATTTGGAGTTGGTTTGGAAGATTGGGGCATTTATTTTCACATACATGCTTTGTAAAAGTGGCCTAATTGGCCTTGCAAGACAATGTACTAGTTGAGATTTGAAAAGGTTGGTCCAAAGTGACCTAGGTTGAATTTGAGATATATTTTGAATGAGGATAAAGGGTATCTAAAACCCTTAATTTTTTGTGGATTTGAAAAGTATTTGTGGATTTTTTCCTTGATTTTAGTGTTTGTAACCTTACAAGGAAGAATAGGTGGGATTGAAGAAATCTGTCAAGAGAGGGTTGTATGATATGAAAGCTTGTTTGAATTGAGTCAAATTGAAATTGGAAACATGTTGCCTCCTTGCTCTGCATCACTCCAAAATTGAGTGATGCACCACATGTTGAACCTGGTGATTCTCCTAGTACAACAATTGATGTTGTCTCTCTCACTAGTGATCTGTATTATACACATATTGAACAAGAATGGGATGTAGATGACCTGCTAGATGATTGACTTGTATGTTCTTTACTAGTCTTTTCTTGTTTTTTTCTTTTTCTTTCCTTTTCGCTATATTTTTTATTTTTGATTGCATGTGTGTGATGTGATCCCTTGTATTATTTGGTGTTTCCTCTCTATTTGAATTCCTCTATTTTTACATTCATTCTTCTATATGTCATAAGCTTTTTCCTTTCCATTAATTTGTACCTTTTCATTTTCATTTTTTTTGTCTTTTGTTTTCCTTTTGGAGATGATGCAAGGCATCAAGACACTCTATGTCTCTTCCATGCTGACCCAAAATATTTTTCATTATCTTTGCTTTCTTTTCATTTTTGTCTTGTTTTTTTCCTATTTGGGATGATGTAAGTCATCAAGACACCTTATGTCTCTTCCATGTTGACCCAAAAAAAATTTCATTATCTTTGCTTTATTTTCATTTCTTTCTTATGTTTTCCTTTTGGGGATGATGCAACGTGTCAAGACACCCTATGTTTCTTCCATGTTGACCCAAAACATTTTTCATTATCTTTGCTTTCTTTTCATTTTTGTCTTGTGTTTTCCTTTTGCGGATGATGCAAGGTGTCAAGACACCCTATGTCTCTTCCATGTTGACCCAAAAAGTTTTTCCTTTTTCTCACTCTCTTTGTCTCATTCTTCTAGTTCTATGTGTATTTGGGGAATGATGACAATTCAGAGCTCTCTAATAAAATTGTAGCAAAGACAAGTACTAACCCCAAATCCATAGATTTCTTATGTGTTTTTGGGGGGAAACCCTCTTTATCTTTTTCATTTTTGGCTACTTTAAAGTAATTTCTCACAAAATGGTGTTAGCAATTTATTTAAAGTGGGGGCATACATTGGCATTATTTTGGCAATATTTTTGTATTATTTTGAGATTATTTCATGTTCCTTGTGTGATTTCATTTATTCTTGTGATGAATCCCTTTCTTGGTGGTGTCATTTGGTTTTTATTCAAGGGGTAAACGCTTTTGACCGGAGCTATGAACCAGAATACAACAATTCAACAATACCACCCCAACGGGATTTGAACCTTGGTGGCGAGAACAGCAATGCCACCTTTAAACCATTACACCATGCCAATTCTGGTGTGGTGTCATTTGGTTTGACTTCCTCTAAGAGCATGATATTTCCTTGTCCTATCTTGGAAACATTAGATACAATGTTCCCTAAGTTGAGACCTTTCACTTGTCCTCTCTTGGAAACATTAAGTACAATGTTGCCCAAGATGAGACCTTGTATTTATCCTCTTTTGGAGGTGTTAGGAATGATGTTCCCTTAGATTAAGACCTCGCATGAAATAAGAAAAATCCCTTTGAACATCCATCTCTCTTTTTGCATTTTTCTTTTTGTACCTTGTTAAATTCATAGAGGCATGGCTTTGATATGGTCCCATGGGGCTCTCCTAGTGAACAACTATCTTCACTAGCCCTTGTGAGTGTGCATTTTTCTTTTTTACCTTATTAAAGTCATGGAGGTATGGCTTTGATATGGTCCCCTAGGGCTCACCTAGTGAACAATTAGTTTTAGTAGCCCTTATGAGTGTGCATTTTCTTTGTGTCATTACCATAGTCATGGGGGTATGACATTGATATGGACCTCTTGGGGCTCACCTAGTGAATAACTAGCTTCACTAGAAATTGTGAGCATGTGTTTTGTTTGCATAGTGAACAATGCATTCCACTCATAAATATTTTTTGGAAAATATCCTAGACCTAGTCCACAACATGTTGGATGGTCAGTTGAAGCTTGATCCATTACATTTTTTCTTTTTCATTTTTCATTTTTTTTTTTCTATCTTTGATGGTATATTTTTTTGATCTGCTTATGGCTTCATATATCATTCATAGGTGTGTTCCTTTGTTCATATGTTGGTTTTCCTTAGGATCTTGATATTGGGGGCTTCGCCACCCTCTTGATTATTGTCATCCTATCTTACTAGCATGCATACATTTGAACCTCTCTTGATTACGTGGTTGGATACTTTAGTGTGAGTTTGAAGCAAGTTCATCCTCTTACTAAAGTGGGGGCTAAATGTAGTGTATTAAAATGCATACACTTTCATTTTCACATTTTTTTGGGCCCACCTTTCTTTATTTTTCTCTATTTATGTCTTAATAGGTCATATTTTACATCCAAAAGCCCAATGAATTATATCTTTTTCTGGCTAATCCCAACATACATCAATAGATAAATGATAATTTAATGATTTTGTTTGAGTGTCCATAATTTCTGAGTAGGGACTAAGATTCCACCTAGGGTGTCTTTGTCCCCCAAAGGTCTTGGTACCCTAATTTTGAAAGAAACTAAATAGGTCCCTTTTTGGAGTCTGTGCCTTGAGTTTCATGCCTTGGGACTAACATGCCACTTAGGGCATCTTAGTCCCCCTTGAGTTATTCTTGGGATTCAATTTCAAATTTTGGCAGGATTTAGCCTCCTTTAATTAATGAATTCATATGTCAGCTTGGTGTGGTGTAATTTTAAGGATATTAAGCATAGATACGTATAAATAAAAGGTTTCTTCTCTAATTTTCTCCTAACAAAAAATCTAAGCACACAAGCATTCAAAAGAAATTCATCAAGCATTTGGGGCCATCATCAAGATTCAAGCATCATATCAAAGGTCTTCTTGCATCATGTGTATTTTTGTGCTAACATTTGTGATGTAGGGTTTTGATTCAAGCAATAAATACAAGTCCATACCTATCAAGAATTTTTTTGATTCAAGATCCATATCCAAGCTAGCCAATTCACACAAGTTTGCAAACTTTACAACAGTTTGGAGAGTTGTAACATTGCATTTTTTTCATTCATCATTTAGCGAGTCCTTGTTTTGGATAGTGAGTTCTTATTTTAGGAAGCGAGCCTTTTTGTAATTGATTTTGATATTCTCTATAGTGTGAGTTAATCCTCACTATGGTTTTTCCCTTATTGGGATTTCCACATAAATCTGGTGCTACTATGTTTATGTGTTAGACTTGAGTTTTTACATTGGAATTTGATGATTAATCATTTATGTAGTATTAAGTGTTAGTTTTGATGATTGAATTAAATGTTTAATTCTATGAAAACTGATTCATCCCCCTCTTAGTTGTCCTATTCAACAATTGGTATTAGAGATTGATCCTTTGGAATGAGTTGAACAACTTGAAGGAGATATTGGTAGGTTGAAGAATTAAGAATAGAGATTACAATTTTTGAAAGTGAAGATCTAAAAGAAAATGTCAAGCAAGTAGATGAATGCATTTAGAAACTAAGGAATTAGATTTGAAAATTAGATCTATTAACCAAGAACTAAAGGAAGCAAAGGAGACTATTGAGAATCTAAGAATGAAACTTGAAGAAAGTAGCATGATGGAAGAGAATATAAAATTGGCAATTGAACAAGGCAAGAGAGAGGAAGGAAGCTTAAAAGAGTATCAATTAGAAGACAGAAAAATGTGATAAGCTTGAACAAGAAGTAGAAACCCTAAAAGATGATCTGGAAAGAGTGAAATCTCATGAAGAAAGGTTCAAGACAAGTTCTAAAATGCTTGATGAGTTGATTTCATCTTAGAAACTTGTAGAGGATAAAGGTGGTCTAGGACTTTAAGAAGGAAAATTCTCAAAGACTAAACCAATTTTCAATGAAGTGGACAATCAAAGGAAATTTCAAGGCAATACTTATGAAAACAAGAATCAAAGGAACAATACCGAAAGGTCTCCCATCCGACAACCTAATGCTCAAAGGTACCCATATTTTAATGGTTTTTGTTTCTCTTGCAGAAAGTTCAGACATAGAGCAACAAAATGCGGAAGTAGGATGAACCAAAAGAGAATGAATCAGAATTTTGGGTTCCTTGTTGGAAAATGTTATGTTTGCAACAAGTTTGGACATAGAGCTACCAAATTTAGAAGCTAGATAATGATGAATAGGTTCAATACTAGTAGAAGGATTCAATAATTTCAAGGCTATTGTTACACATGCAATATCTTTGGACATAAGGCTAATCAATTTGAGTCAAGGATGAATGCAAATTTTTTTGATCAAGGATATTTTGTGTGTTATACTTGCAACAAACCAAGACATATCTAAAAATTTTGTAGGAGAAAATTTATGAAGAAAACTAATATAGAATAGAAGATTAAGCTTGTGAGAAAGGTAGATCTTGAAGAAGTAAGGAGAGAAATGGAAAAAAATTAGAGGAAAAAGGAAGAACCTGAGAACAAGAATGAATCAAATAATCATGTATTTGCATTCGGTGTAGATGCCTCTTCCAGGAATTGAACCTTGTAGTGATTTCATGGGGAGCATTCAAATAAAAATATAACAAGCCCCTGATATATGGGGTGTCATGGGATGACACAATGATAAGTGATGGAAATCTCTATTTTGAAGGCATTGGAGAAAATTTCAACATAAAAGAAGAAAATCAGGAAAATTACAGAGCTCTTCTTGGTTTGCAATGTATCTTAAAAAGGTGAAAAGCATGAAATGAAAAACCATGGAAAAATCTTATGAATTCAAGAAAAGTGCCATAACTTGGAGATTTTGGAAATAAGTCTATTGTACCAGGTTCTAGTATAGAGGCTTCATCATCCAAAAATTGATCTAGTAGCTTCAAAGCAAAGTACTGATGATGATGTCATAAGTGGTAAAATTACTCTTTGTGATGAAACCCTAAAAGTGGAAAGTTAAATAAGGAAGTTGAGTGGTCATTCTTTTTTTCATTACAAATTGAATGGGCTAAGGAGTAAAGTGTAGCTAAGAGATAAGCAGTTAGGGTTGTGGCAAGCAAAAATATAGAGAACAAAGTTGAAACAATGGAGTCAAAGGAAATGGTGGTATTTTATACATGCAACAATGAATTACAAAAATTAAGTTACAGATTGATGAATTTAACCATGAAAAGATTCAAAATTTTGCGAGTTCACTTTCAGTTGAGAAAATACAAAAACTCAAGAGTCTAGGGCATAAGGGTTTAGACATTTGGAGTGAATTTCCATACCTTTTTGATGTATAAACTATTTGTTTTGTTCTAAGTAGAATTCAAGGTGATCAGATGACCTTTGACAAACCCCATGTTATTATAAAGGAATCAATTGCAACAATTATTGGGTTATGTAATAATGGAACCATTCCAATGAAGAAGTTAGTGAAGAACAAAGAGGCCTAATCCCTAACTAGAGTAGACCAAAGGGAGCTTCAAATTCATACTTTAGTCAACCTTGTGATAAGGTATGTGGCATATGGCATTTCATATAAGATAATTTATTTCATAAATGGGGAAGGCTCTACTTCAATTATTGCTATTTACATTGTGCATAAAATGGTTGAAAAGAATGAGGATTTCCACTTGTGTGAGTTATTGAGGGATCAATTAATGGAGAAGATTACTATGGAAAAGAATTAAAATTACCCTTTTTGTTTTGGATATCTAGTTATATGTTTGATGATTTATTTTCTAAAGTTGCTAGCATTGAAAGAGAATGTTGTGTGGAAGTTAGTTGTATCTGTTGGTAAGCAAGTCTACCAGTACTTGGAATGTCTAGAAAAGAAAGAAAATATTTGTAAAGAATACTTTGTGAACAAAATAAATGTATGGAGCTTTGTAATGGATAGAGGTCATTGTTGTCACAATTCCCTAATCATTTAATCTTTAATTGTCAACCCAGGGGTTTCTAAAGCTATGTATGATAAGAGTTGGACTGGTTTTGGGGGTTTGTCATTTGGTCCACTTTCTCAGGAGAGGATCAAGGTTGTTCCTTCTTTATCAGGAGCAACTCTATGCTACTCTTCTAACTTCTTTCTTACTCAAAATTATTCTAAAAACTTCCAAATGAGAACAAATCATTCTAGAATAGAAAATGTGTAGAGGTACGTCATATTCCAAGCTGAATTAGATCATGAAGAATGGATGATTAAACTTAATCTATATTGTAGAAAAATGAGAATTTGACCTTTGCTTGAATTCAAAATCTAATCAATAAACTAAATTCATATGATGGAGGATAATGGTTGTCTATCATCCCCTATACCCCTGCAAAAACTAAGGTTTTATCAAATTGGAACTGTGATGGAAGGATTTTTTAGGGAATAATATGTGGCAGTCGGAGCAAGGAAGTGGCAGCAGAGAGAAGTGTGGCTGGGAAAATATGGTGAACACAAGGAAGAAAAAGGGAAAAACCAATGATGTTTTTGGCATAAGTGATGGAGATCTATCTGCAAAGATCAACAGGAAGGTTTTTAACCTTAATGAGGATGGTTCTGGTGAGGAGGGAGGCGTTAGGTCTATGTAATGAGACTAGAGAGAGGCTGCATATCAAACATTCAAGGAGGTGAGAGGTAGAGGATGGGGGACTCTTCTCTCCATGATGGCCAAAAGTAAAATTTTGGGAAGCCCTTAGGACAATGCGGAGGAGGCTCTTCTTTAGAAAATGATGGCTTGGTTCAAAAAGGACATCTGGGTGTCATAGCTTCAGGGGGAGAAGGAGTTGTTAAGGGATCAAAGTTGCCTGAGTTTGAGGGGAATAAATCTAGGAATTTTAAGGCAGTGAAGCATCCAACCTAGAGGTTCATAAGAGGGGTTGGAGGGGACTCTGCTCTCCACCTCTCTTCTAAAATAGTCATGCTGGAACTAGATGGGAAGTTGGAACAATAAGTGGCATTTAATGAAGAAATTTATTCTACGTTGGGTCTAATTGGGAGATTCAGGGGATTCTAGCCAAGCTTGACTAATCTACACTAGTGGATCTCTATTCACTAGAAGCTTGTTCTAGAAGGGTATGTTCAAATGTATCCTATGGATAAAAGCTTCTTCATAGTTTTTTTTGAAAAGGAGAGGGATAGAAAAAAGATCATTTTTTATTATCATTGGGACTAGGAAGAAAAATATGCATTGATGTTGAAGCCATGGCATCCGACTTTCAACCCAACCCCTGAAGTGTTTGAGAGGGTTCCTCTTTGTGTGATATTTCCTAACCTCCCCTATAGCTTTGGTTTGATTCATGGTTAGAGGTTGTAGGGAACTCTTTAGGAAGATTTTTAATGGTGGATGAGGGTTGTTCAAATCTTCTGCATTCGACTTATGCATTCATTTTGGTTGAAATGAATGTGTCCAAGGCACCTCTAGAGGAGATTCGGCTAAAATATGTGAAGGGATGTTGGGTGCAACCCTTGGAATATGAAGGGATACCCTTTACATGTAGAATTTTTTTTCATACTAGGAATTTGGTTGTTGAATTTACCAAACATAGAACAAGAAAATCTACTTCTTGGTTGAAAGATGTGGCTCCCTAGTACTACACTATGGAGAAACAGGAGGAGAAGCCAGTGAGTTTTTAATAGAAATGCAACGAGGAGTAGGGAAAGACTTTTAGGGATCCAAATCAGGAAGGGAAGGTCCTAGCAAGTGAGGTTAGAAGGGAGGATCAACAAAAAAATAATGTTGTAACATAGGAAGGGAATCTGGCTAGGAACATTGATAAAGATGTTTCTAAAGGAAGTGACAAGGAGATGAACTTTAAAAATGGGGTTGTAACACCATAGTGTCAGGAGAAAAAAGGTGTGGTGAGGCCACATGAGAAAGATGCTAGGAAATAGAAGGATGATGGTCATAGTCAACAAACATTTAATAGTTGGAATGGAGCCTAGTTAAGCCCCATGATAGTTCATTAGAATGGCAGAAGGAGTTGGCAAGGGTGGAGGACAGGTGGCAAACAGTCAAGAGAAAGAAAGATAAAATGGAGAAGAAGAAAGATTTTGCAATGGTCCTCCTTTCCTAGACTACAGGAAGACCAAAGAATTCTTCAAACTTTTAACTTGTTAATAGGTTTTGTAGGGATTGATGGCCTTCAGCCTATTTTTCATTTGTAATGAAGCTTTGTTTGTAAGCTATGGAGTGGATTATAGTAGAAACTAGTGATGGTGTCTATATAGAAAGTAGTGGGGTTCATAAGGGTTTTTAAATGTAGTTGTAATGTGGCTAGCTATGTACTCTTTTATTTTTACTATTAATAAACAAAATATCTCATGTTATTGACTAGAAAAAAAATCTAATTAATCAATATAACTAAATCTAATTATCTACTTGTTCCTAATTTGAAATAAAATTATTCCATTCCTCATACATTGAATCTGACAAGTAATAATTCCTTCTCTATGCATATTCCATTAAGAACATAACTACTTAACAATGATGAATTAACTATTTAATCTTCAATCTAATTTAAATAGAAAGTGAATTAAATTGAAATAGAAAGGATTCTAGTTAATCAAAATAGTGATAGATTAAAGTTTATGATGATGCAGTCCTATATTTAAGATTTATTCTAACATTATATTGATGAAAAAATTACAACTTAAACAAGAATGAAGATGAAAAAATAAGTAACAAGATCACCTTCCTTTAGAAGAGTGGGCCCTACTCTGCCTCTAGAGGGATCTAGCAACATAAATGGATCAACTTCTTTTTATTTCCATCAAATTTTCCCAAAGAGGGGTAAAGAACAAAATATTCAGCGAAGAACTAAGAAACATAATATACTTGAAATAAAAAAAATTACATTCTACTGCCTAACTATCCTGAGACTCGATATATATATATACATATCCTTTCTTATTTGAAAAGCAGGAAAAATAAGGAAATCTAACTAACTCCAGATTATTAAAGAAATTTTGGAGCACATGGAGAACAATCATATGAAATTCTTGTGATCATCTTAAGTTGATGTCAAAAAGAACTATAGAGATGCAATGCATGTTTGGTTGGAACTGTTGTTTAGCTGAAAAGAAACTTGGTCAAAGCTATAGAGTCATGATAGGTTAGATGCCAATCTCATTTGAATAGAAAAATTGTTAGCACTTCATCTAATCAATAAATTATCTTCTAATCATGAGTTAAATATACACAATAATGAAAAAATCACAACATTAAATTCCATTTAATCATTCATTCAAAGAAAATAATCATTTATATAAAAGCATTCAAATTCTAAGTCTTCATGCATAATTAAGTTCATAAATGAAGTATATAAAAGATAATGTCATAAGTTTTTAGCCAAATATAAAGTATTAAGTATCAAACTTATAAAATATATGAGGTCTCTTCAAGCCCTCATCATTATGGTATGGTTTTTAGTTTGGTTGGGATATTTAAGGCAAGATCATCCTCAATGAAGAAAACAAGAAGAATCATTTCAAGTTTCCCTTGAGAAGTAAAGAAGTTGAAGATAGAGGAGAGAAAGAAGAAAAGTAAGTAAATATTACAGAGGAAATTGATTTAGTATCAATGGATGATGGTGAATAAAATTTTACTAAAGAAAAAGTATTGAAGATTCTTGTACGATCTAATGGACTAAAGAAAATTGGAGATGTTTGGTTTTCCTAACCAACATATGAACAAGGTGATCTATAGACACCTTGGTTGTTTATATAATGATATTTTTCTGAGTGAGTTGATAAAATTTTTTATCAAAAGTATAGATTGAGAAAATTGAAGATAGACTGAAGGTACTATCACCTAGGGAAATAGGAGAAAAATATGAGATTCAATTGGCTATGGAATAAATATGTGGAAATTCATAGAAGATATTGAATGAGAGCATAAAAAATTGAATAAATGCATCAAAAGCGTAAACATTATGTATAGGTATTTTCTTTGATGTCCTACTACTATTAGAAACTATAGAGAAAAAATCAATGCCATTGAGCTTGAGTTGGATTCTATTGGAAAAAATATAATATCCTTAATGAAAGGAATGCAACACAAAAGAAAAGGATCAATTCCTTAAAGTCTAAACTTGCAGACATTCTGGTATAGAGGGATAATATTGTGAAGAATTTTTGGAAAGTCAAAGAGATAATTGAATTGAGATTGGAACAACTTTCTCATCTCTTGGTGAAAGCTGAGAAAAATGAACAAAATATCACTATCCCAAATACTCTTTTGGAAGCAATTGATTTGATAGTTATGAACAATAGTATTTGTGTAAGCACCAGAATGGCAGTGGATTCTTGGAAGACATTTCTTCTAAAATTAAAAGAAAAACACAAAGAGATATTTTAGGAATAGAAGGATTGAGGTAAAGAGCCATTTTTGATATCACTCTTTTTTGAAGTCTATTTTTTTGTAGAAAATTTTGAAGGGGGAGATAAGCCATTCTTTTTCATTGATTTCAAAGGGGGAGAGAACATGTTAAAAATGGAAATCATTACAACCTATCAAATGGGGAGAACTATAAAGGTTGTTGTTGTTGTCTTTTCACATCTAGTGTTTCCATCAATGACAAAGGGGACAATTGTTGGAAATTGGATTGCATCAAATGTTTTTCATTGACATCAAAAAAATACCAAATGTATAAGGTATTGACCAGAAGCTATTCCATATCAAAGATGTTCTTTATCAGTGAACTAGTGTGTTGGTTTTTGGGTCCGAACTCTATCATAAGATAGCCTATGACTTTGATATCTTAACTATGTCACTATGATTCATTCAAACAACTATATTTGAGATCTTGAGATGTTTTGCATTGGGAGCAAAAAGTTATCGATGATAGAGTTTAACTCTGTACACTATAGTTTTTTCTCTATTCCATACAATTTTTTTTGTTTGGGTCCTAGTCTTGGTTAACCTAACACAAGTTATGTCTTAAGAAGATTGAATCTACCTTAGGGATGTTTTTTATAGATCTTAGTTGACTTAATAAGATGTATTACATGAATCATATATAAGATGTTTTGATGAAAATGGTTGTGTGAAAACAAAGAATGAAATTTGAGTGCGAAAAGGATTAAGCGATATGTGAAGACTTGATCCTAAATGCATTATTAGTTATTGACTATTGAGTGACAATTGGGAGAAGTAGTACTACTTACTAAGCTTCATTTGGAAATGAACTTTTCACATTGAAGGTGTATTTCATCGATTCATAATTTTGGCAGTGAGCCATAACTTTTGTATTCTAGTAGAAGGCCATCCTTTGTATCTTTGTGGTAGTGAGCTCTCTGGGTTGTAACCCTATTAGATAGTGAGTCCTTGTTCTGGACAGTTAGGGATTATTTCAGGTAGTGAACCTTTTTGTAATTAGTTTTGATATTCTCTATAGTGTGAGTTAATCCTCACTACACGGTTTCTCCTTTACTAGGTTTTCCACGTATATCTAGAGTTACTGTGTTTATGTGTTGGACTTGAGTTTCTACATTGGAATTTGATGATTAATCATTTATGCAGTATTAAGTGTGACTGAGTTAAAGGTTTAATTATGTGACAATTGATTCACCCCCCTCATAGTTGTCCTATTCAATAGTTTTTATCATCAGGTTGATTTATCGTGACAAGTGATGGGCCTATGTTTCTCTTTTGCATCACATGTTATTGAAGGTTGTTGCTCCTCATAATTGGTTACCATGATAAGCAATATTGTTGTGTACCTTTTTCATCACTTATCACTAAAATGTTTTAGTTTCCTGGTTCCATTTCAATGAAATGTGATGTAAATTTTCCTTTATTTATGTCATGCCATCACATAAATATTTCATGGCCTTTTTTAGCTACTGCAATGAGCGATGGGAATGTGTTGAATGGAGCAGTGTGATATTAGCACTTGTTTTGTCCATTGTTGAAGACACTGTCAACTCCAAGTTAGTTATTGTGACATGCAATGGCTTGTGGTTATGTTGTATCACCACTAGAAAGTACTCCTCACTGAAATACAAATGCAACCTTGTCACATTTCTATGAAAATTGATGAGGTATATGCTAAGGAATATTCCTTCTAGTAGGGGTGTTGTCACTCATCACCAAAGTTTGGACATAACATCGAAGCACTACTGTGATGAGCAATGGATTCCAAAATGTATTGTGAATTAGTGGATGGCCATCTAGCAGTTCTCTAGGGTATCATTTCCATTTTAAAGAACAGTTGTAAAAGGCATGTAGTGAAGGTTAAGGAGGATATTTGATCATGTTTCAAATCAAAAGAGATTGATGACTATGTTTTAAATTAGAATGATTACTTGTTAATTCACTCACATAAGTAATCTATCAACTATTAATGGTGAATGCACTTCAATTTTGAGTTATTATGAGGGTTATTGAGTGTTTTTCTCTTATAACTACAGTAGTCAGGAGTAAAGGAATTGTCTAAGTGAAGATGAGAAGAAAGCAAGGATCTTAGTAAGGTGAATTTTGAAGACCAACTTGCTATTTTCCTAGGTATGTTAATTTCTTGGCCTTTGTGGGTATTTTATTTATTGAAGTAGTCTAGGAATTAGGTGAGTAGCTAGGGTTTGTGATCAAAATTATCATTTTCCTATGTTTAGAGGGAATTGATGCTATTGTTTATAGGGTTTGGGATAGAGAGGGTAAATTTTTTTGTTTCTCAATCTAAACCCTATGAATTAAGTACTTGTGGCTGCAATCTCCCATTGTTTGAACCCCAATTTTATTACATAGAAAACATGAGTGAACCTAGCAGGTCTAGAGCTAAACATGAAAGAAAACCTACTCAAAAAAGGGTTAAAATACCTAAACCCCATGATGAACAGCCCAAACTTGAAGTAGTGGAAAGTCTCCAAAGAAAAGAATCATAAAGAAAGATCATCCTAGGTTTATGGAAGAACCCCCTAAGAACCCAGCTACATAAATTAAAAAGGTGGGAAAAATATTTCTAGACATTGTTCCTATGCTGGAAATATTAGGAAGCTAGATAATGGAGACTTTTTAGTTAAATCCAGCTACCTTTGAGTCTATCAATTTCTATAAGCTTTACAATGACTATGAGAGAAATAAGTTTGGGTATAGAAAAGGTGTCTTGCCTATACATAGGAGGCATGGCATGCAAAATAATGGTTTGTGTTTTACCCTTCTTGAGATGGAACCATTCAATTTTGCTGATTTTCAAGATTATTTCAAAAATACTAATTATGCATTGTGTCAAGTTTTGCATAAGAATCATGACATTAAGATGGATATTTCCCTAATGCCCCTAGCAATTAATATTCAACAAAATTATTAGAATAGGGATTGGAATTATGCTTCCTGCATTTTTGAGAATTTGCACAAGGATTTGGTGAAATTTAAAGGCGTAAACCCTCCATTGTCATGCATAAATTATTCTTTGTTGATGCAATTACTGTTATGGAAGAGTAGGAGGGTGATGAGGAATTTTATAAAATTGAGAGAAAGAGATAACATGGAAAATGAGTTTCCTATGTAGATGTGGATGCATATTTGGGATTTTTCGTTGTCCACACTATGATTACAATAAATTTTGCAATGTTTTTAAGTTCTTTTTGCTAGAGCAGTTGGGTTTGAAGCCCACAAATAGAATCTCACAAGGTGTTAAGGAATTCTTGAGGCCTATGGAATACAAGGAGGAAAATAAGCATAAATTTAATTGGGGAGATTGTTATATTCATATAAATTACACAACAATCAAAATTTATGGAGCCCTTGTGCCACCTCATAATATGCCAATATATGTGTCGAATAGACAAGCATTTATGGAAATAATATGGCAACTAGATGCCATGGACAAGGAATAGTTTATAAAAACAAAGAAGGCATCCCTTGTGAATCATTATTATGGATTTTCATACTTCACCTACACCTCAAAGGAGGGAATTGAGAGGTTTGACTCTATTTAAAATAATTATAGGTTGAAACAAGAAGTCATAAGATTTTGTGACCCTAATGAGGTGATCTTTGCTGAAAGAAAAGTGAGAGGGTTATCAAGAAAGTACCATGAGTTACTCTTTCAGGAGGGTGTGATTAAAAAATTATCCTCTGATGAAGAAGTTATAGCAAGTAAAAATACATGGAGAAAGATATATGCAACTAAAGAAAAGATGTTGAAAGAAAACCCTTTCTATGTTATCCCTTATTATGAGGTGGAGGGTAAATTTGTGCAAGAAAAATTAATGCTTGGTGAATTTCATGAGAAGAGTTTCTTTGAGAAAGTAAAGAAAGCTAAGATTAAGGCCAAGATGGCCAAGAAAAACCATGATGCATAGTTGAAGAGCTAGCTGACTCAATCCTCTACTCTAGGCATCTATCTATGAATAAAAGAGATAGGTGGATAGCCTATAGTCACTCCATTGGTGGCTTATTCAACAAGTGAGCAGATTGGTGATGCTTAAGTCCCTAGGCAATTTGGAGAGAACATTCGCATGGAGCAGCAGGTGGATCAAAAATTCCCTAAAGACAAGGATGATGCCTTGAATATAGTGGTTACTCCTAGTAGGATTGTAAAGTGGGAATATAATGAGGCTGAGGATGATGATGTCAGAATAAAGGCATATAATGACTTCATTTTTTACATTACTTTTGTCAAGACAAGAGAATTTAGATATTTTTTCATCCTTAAAAAGGGCTTTGATATTAAAAGAAGCATTGAAAAAGAAAAAGAAAAATTTGATCCCTCCTTACAAGAAGTTGAGAAGGATGAGGAGGATAAAATAGTACAAGAAATTGTTGGAACGTCACCAGATGAGGCAAGAACATTGGTGAAAGGAAGTGGGGTACTCTTATTTCCAAAAAAGGAAATATCATTTGCTAATGCAAGAGATGCAATTAGGAAATACCTAGATGCATCTATTTCTAAGGAGGTTTTTAACAATAAAGTATTTGGCTCAGGTGTTAACCCCAAGCTACATACACTTGCCATTTGGTCTATGGAACCAAACATAGGGAACCCTTAGGTCATAAAGTCTATGGAAAAGGAGATTAGAGCATTAGTTTTCAAAAGGGATATAGAGATGGCTACCATTGCAGCTACTTAATTAACAATGCATGTTGCAATGTTAATTGTAGATACTGCTTAGATTACAAAGGCTAACTATTAGAAGTTGTTGGATAGATACAAAAAATTCATGGATCAACACAATAAAGTTCTTGCCAATGGACAAAGGGGTTTTCTATCTCCAAAAAATTCTAACTCAAATTTATCTACATACGATAGAGAGACCTTGTTAGTGAGAATTTAGAATTTGAACCAAGAATTGAAATCAAGAAAGGAGAGTACAGGGAAATCCAAACTAGAAATAGTTAAAGTGGAAAATGATATTTTTAAGGATGTATTGAAACATCAGGTGACCAAATTGGTCAATAGAGTTGATGATGTGTGGGATACATATAAGAACATCCATGAGGCTAACATCAAACATTTGAAAGTTCAAGAGGATTTTCAAATTGAGTGGATCAAATAGAGCACTAGAGTAGGAACACTTAGGGAAATGATGCCTAAGATGCAGGAAGATCATGAAGCTCCTACTAATGTTCTTGAAATACTAGAGACCATTGATCTAATAAATGAAATTACAACCTTTCATGGGAAGTTGGGGATGCAACTCCAAAACAAATTAAGAATGTTTAGAGATATGGAGAAGCATTGTATGCCAAAAATTCTAGATAATAAAGGTGATTTAAAGGAGTTTGCTAAGTGGAATAACGAGTTGGGAGATTTCCTCTCATTGTCTAAGATGATGTTAACTCTAATTGACTACTCCATGTTGAATCTTAGCATTGAAAATATGGTTGGAGTTGAAATAAGGATCGATATATTCATTAAAGAAGCTATAGCTTTAATTGATGCAAGGTATGCTTAACACAATGCAAAAATGTAGACCTTGTTTGACATGAGATGGCCCATAGAGGATGAATACAACAAATGGTTGGAGAAGTTTATAGAATGAGCCTTTGTTTGAAAGGTGATGACAAACATGGTGATTAATGGATGGGAGAGAAACAATGCATAGCTTGGAAATAGTACATATTAGGATTCTGTTGAAGTATTGCAAATTATTGTTCTCTCCCCAACATGGAAATTGGTGGCATAAGTGCTAACTTGGAGAGGTTGGTCTTCTCTCTTTTTATTGATTTTCATGATTTAGAGTTTTGTTTATTGGGCATGCATATAGTTACCACTTTTGGCTTGTGAGGAAGATATTTTGAAGTTGTTGCAATGAATGAAAGATTCCTTTTTGAAAGTGGGTCTATCTTCTTCAGCAAGTGAAAATGATTTTTGTCTTATGTGTTTTCCTCCCACTTTCAAAGGTGAAAATATAACTATCTCAAAATTTTGAAATTAAAATTGAAATGTATGTCAAATGTAAATGTGACTTTAATTGAAATTTGGCACAATGCTTGTTGCTCCCATGTTTCTATAAATGAGAATTCAAGGCCAATTACATGAGTCTTTTGATGGCTAAGCAATTTTGAGCTCATCTAATTGAAATTTTGTATTTCAAGCATAGAGAAATGAGTGTTGAGCCTTAGGAATGCATTTAGGGGTGTAATAAGCATAATAGTTTTACTATAGCAATGGAATATGAAGGATAATGTAAATTCTAGAATGAAAATCTCTCCTCTATATTTTGTCTCTCGAATTATAAATAGAATGATAAAGGATCTTCCATTTTTCTTCAATCTCTTTGGTTAAATGAATGATTTTATTTCAGCTTTATTTCAAAGATCTAATTAAATGATTTAATAAGACCATAGGTTTGTGAGATGGGATTCAAGGTTTACTAAGTAGTTTCCATTTCTGGATACATCGTGTTGTATACTGCAAAATAATATACAATAGTTTATAAATGCTTTTTTTCGTTGCTAAGGTATTAGAGTTTATTGCAAGTATGATTCCATCACCCATAGATAAGGAACTAGTCTATTAATTTATGATGAGGGCCAAGCTTCCTGAAAACAACACAAATCACAATAATAGATACCAACATAGCAGATGTGAGGTAGAAAATTAACCCACTTTAAATTATTTTCAAATAATGAAATTATAGATTCAAAACTTACATGCTACAGCCTCTTGGGATTGATTCATTACAACAAAATCAACTCTGAAAAAGAAAATATACTATTTGAAGCCACAATCTACACTATAGGAGCCACCTTCTACAATGCCTACTTAACCCTTCTTATTTTACTCAATAACCACCCTAGAATTTTCTAGAAATTTTAACTTTCCCTTTTTTTTTGGTGCAAAAAGTCCCACTGTTTGATTTCTAGCCTAGGAAGAAATTTTAATGAAATTCACTTTTTAGAGGGGAAACTTGTGGGGCTATAACTTTTGATCTGAGTGTTTGATTTTCCATCATTGCATATCATTGGAAAGCACTCGAAGAGGTCTACAATGCATGAATTGACCATAGGTCAATTCTTCAACCTTTTGAGCTATTTCAGGGCCTTTAAAGTCTTTATATCTGAAACTGAATCTACATTGGAGAAATTTCTTTTGACGAAAACTTTAATATCTCCCAAATCATGTAGGATATTGAGGTGATTCTTTCACAACTATTTTTTTTTCAGTTCTTCTCCTTGGGGTAAATATTTTAGTAAGTGCTCATTTTTCACTATTTTTGATGCCTAATTGTCTTACACCATGAAGTGCCATTATGTGACACAAAACAACTAAATAAAATGAAGAAAGCAATATTTTTTTGGGTGATGCAATATTTTCGTACACCGTTGGATGCTCTTGCATCAGACACCCAAGGTAACTTGAAAAGTCACCCTTTTACTTCTTAGGAGTTAGAGGGAAACCAAGATGGTTTACCTCAGCCTTAGACAACCATGATTAAACTTTAACAAGCCTTCTCTCCATTTCACCAAGTACTCTACATATTGTTTGTTTCTCGTGCTTCTACCCACATGGCTATCCAATATTTCTTCTATCTCTTCCTTCTCTAAAGTAGGTGATGGAGTTTTCCACTTTTCTTTTATCAACCCCTCCTCTATATCACCTTCATGATACTCTATCAAATCAACAATATTGAGCACAAGAGAAATTTTTATTCCACAAGGAAACTCTACCTCATAAGTATTTCCAAAATCATGTTTCTTCAGGATCTTGCATGGTCCAAACGTCTTCATCTTTAACTTGTATGTACCAACTGGAAACCTTTCCTTTTGAAAATGAACCATGGCTTCATCTCCTACCTAGAACTCCTCATACCTCCTTTTTTGATATGTTTGAGCCTTATATTATGTGTTCATATTATTGATATGCTTCTTCACTTCTTCGTGCAAATTCTTCAAGTGCTGAAAAAAATATTTAGCCTTAGTACTACTCTTCTTCACCTTATCCATCTTTCTTAGTTTAGAAGCAATTATTGTACTACTCCCATACACAATCTAGAATCGTGATTTACCAGTGCTCTCATTGACAAAATTATTATAAGAAAATTATTCTTGTGGTATAATCAAATCCCATCCCTTAGGCTTATCTCCTACTAAAAATCTTAGACCATGTAGTCTCAGTATCTCTCTGTAAAACAACTCTGCAACATGAATAATATCATTGGTCTTATGAAATGGAATGAAATGTGCCATCTTTGAAAATCTGTCCACCACCAAAAAATGGAATCATACCCTCTTTATTTCATTGGAAAGCCAAGAACAAAATCCATGCTAATATCCTCTCATGGACTCTCAAGTACAAGTAATGGTTGATACAATCCAATATTCTGACTTGTTCATTTTTCCATTTGACATAATATGCAACTTTGTACAAACTTCTTCACATCATGTTGTAACTATGGCTAATAATAATTCTCATTGATAAGAAAAATGGTCTCATCTCAATCAAAAAGTCTAGGCAATACTCCATTATGCTTCTCCTTGATTAGACTCTCTCTCATTAAACTCCTTAGAATGCACGATTGGCTTCCTATAAACAACATCCCATCTTGGATTAAGAAATTCAACCATCTCATCTTATCCATTGTAACATGTTTCAAACAATCCTTCCAATGTTCTACAAATTCTAGATCTTCGGGATACAAATGCTTGATTTCATTGAACCCAACAAACTCTATATAAAGAGCTCTCATATTAAAAGAATGATTGAATAATCAAAAGAGAAAGTCAATCCCTCCTTACAAGAAGAAGTTGAGAATCAAGAGGAGGATAAAATAATACAAGAAACTATTGAAATGTCACTAGATGATGCAAGAATATTGGTTAAAGGAAGTGGAGTACTCTTATTTCCTAGATGGGAAATATCATCTACTATTGCACTAGATGCAATTAGGAAAGACCTAGATGCCTCTGTTTCTAAGGAGATTTTTGAAAATAAAGTTTTTGGCTCAGGTTTTAGCCCCAAGCTACATACACTTTCCATTCATTCTATGGCACCAAACACAAGGAAGCTTGAGGTCATAGAGTCTATGAAAAAGGAGACAAAAGTAGTAGTTTTCAAAAGGGCTACAGAGATGACTCACTACAACTGCTCAATTAATAATGCATGTTGCAATATTAACTATAGATGCTACTGAGATTATAGAGGCTAACTATAAGAAGTTGTTGGATAGATACAACAAATTTATGGATGAAGATAATAATGTGCTTGTCACCACACAAAGGGGTCTACCATCTCCAACAAGTTCTACCTTATATTTATCTACAAAGGACAAAGAGACCCTATTACCAAGAATTTAGAGTTTGAACCAAGAATTGAAATAAAAAAAGGAGAGTACCTGGAAAGAAAATCTAGAAATAGTTAAAGTGGCAAATGATATTTTTGAGGATGTGTTGAGAAATAAGGTGACCAAATTGGTCAATAGAGTTGATGATGTGTGGGCTATATACAAGAACATCCATGAGGCTAACATCAAACATTTATGAGTTCAAGATACTTTTGAAACTAAGTGGAGCAAATCGAGTAGTAAAGTAGGAACACTTAAGGAAATGATGCCTACGATGCAAGAAGATCCTAAAGCCCCTACTA
Source organism: Sequoia sempervirens (assembly GCA_007258455.2). NCBI lineage: Eukaryota > Viridiplantae > Streptophyta > Pinopsida > Cupressales > Cupressaceae > Sequoia > Sequoia sempervirens. The sequence goes on from VDFB02193867.1 coordinate 623,346,281, forward strand.
ATGTTCCTGAAATATTGGAGACCATTAATCTAATAAATGAAATTATAACCTTTCATGGGAAGTTGGGGATGCAAATCCAAAAAAAATTAAGAATGTTTAGGCATTTGAAAGAGCATGGTATGCCAAAAATAATAGATGATAAAGGTGATTTAAAGGAGTTTTCTAAGTGGGATAATGAGATGGAATTTTCTCTCATTATCTAAGATGATGTGAATTGTAATTGACTACTCCATGCTAAATTTTGGCATTGAAAACATCGCTAGAGTTGAAATGTGGATGGATATATTTGTTAAAGAAGCCAAAGCTTTAATTGATGCAAGGTATGCTCAGCACAAAACAAAAGTGAAGACCTTGTTGGACATGAGATGGTCAATAGAGGATGAATACAACACAAGGTTGGAGAAGTTTATAGAATGAGCCTTTGTTTGAAAGGTGATGACAAACATGGAGATTAATGGATGGGAGAGAAACAATACATAACTTGGAAATAGTATAGATTAGGCTTTTGTTGAAGTATTAAAAAAAACTTTTCTCTCCCCAATGTGGAAATTGGTGGCATAAGTGCTAACTTGGAGGGGTTGGTCTTCTCCATTTTTATTACTTTTCATGCTTTATAGCTTTTTTGATTGGGTGTTGTAATATCATGAAAATAGGAAAGATTAAAGAAAAATCAATAGCAATAAAACTCTAATGTAATCTAATGTTGAACAACAAAGCACAAAGGAAATTGTAAACATAAACACAAAATGATCTCACCCAATATCTACATCCTTCCATGAATGACCTCGATTGTCCTCCATTTCACAGTGATAGTATTCTTGCCCTCAGATTTTCATTATGTGTGCAATTATACCCTTGATGTATGTGACTATAGCAAAATATTGAAGATTAAACAAGTGCTCCAAAAGTCATAAAATTTTGGGGAGGAGTTGAAATGATGAAATTTAGGTCAATTTATAGAAAATTGATCATTCAAATGAGAGGTTGAGATTGAAAGATAGATGGACAATTCAGATTAAAAGATTCGACATGCATTGAGATAAGTGTTAGTACTGACGTGAGTGATAAAACCTAAGAATAGAGATCAAGATTAAATAATGATTTAATCTCTAGTTGAAAGTATTCAAAAATTAGAAGAATAATGTTTGCATGAAAAGGATAAAGATAGATTAATAGAAATGATATGTTTGAATGCATGCATAAATTAATTAAATAAAAATATTTAATTAATAAATATGTACATACATAAGAGTTAAAACTAGATAACTGACTGGTTATGATAGAGTTTATTCATGAAAGACAATAAGTCATTAAATCAGGAGATAACTAACTAATTAAGATAGATCTTGAGTGAACTGGAAATGAATAGTTAGATAACTTAAACAATTATCTAAATATAGAGGAATATGTTCAAAATAGATTTTATGAATTAAATGATTATTTAATTCAAGATTCGGCATTTAGGGATTAATTAAATAAATAAGATTTACTTAATTGAGTAAAGAAAAGGTTAAATGAATAATTAAATAATTAAAGTATTTATTTAATTATAGTTGAAAATATGATAAGGATAAATTAAAGAAGAATTTATTTAATTTAAGAAAGAGGATAAAGTTAATTAGTGATGTAATTAAATAAAGAACATTTATTTAATTAATTAGGATTTTAATAAAGACAATATGAATTAATTAAATAATTAATTTTATTTAATTAATAGATGAGAAAATACTTTATAAAGTAATTAAATAATTAACATTATTTAATCACGACCATGATAATACAAATTATGAAGAAATTGAAGCTGTAGGCTTAGACCAAATTTCAGTGTCTACACATGTGCATGTGTTTACCACTTTTGGTTCATGAGGAAGATATTTTGAATCTAATGCAATGAATGAAAGACGCCTTTTGGAAGGTGGATGTATCTTCTTCAACAAGTGAAAATTATTTGTGTCTTATGGGTTTTCCCTCCACTTTCAAAGGTGAAAATATAATTGTCTAGGGAATTTTAAAATTAAAATTGAAATGTATGTCAAATGTAAATGTGACATTAATTGTAATTTGTCCCAATGCTTGTTTCTCCCATGTTTTTATAAATGGGAATTCAAGGCCAATTACACGGGTCTTTTGATGGTTAAGCAATTTTGAGCTCATGTAAGAGTAATTTTATATTTCAAGCATAAAGAAATAGATTAGTGTTGAGCCTTAGGAATGCATTTGGAGTTGTAATAAGCATAATATTTTTACAATAGCCATGGAATATGAAGGATAATTGGAAATTCTAGAATGAAATTATCTCCTCTATACTTTTTCTCTCAAATTACAAATAGAATGATCAAGGATCTTCCATTTGTCTTCAATCTCTTTGGTTGAATGAATGAATTTTATTTTTCTATAGTTCAAAGAGCTAATTAAATGCTTTAATAAGATCATAGGTTTATGAGATGAGATTCAAGAGTTAGTAAGCAATTTCCATTTATGGCTACATCGAGTTGTATATTGCCAAGCAATATAAAATAGTTTATAAATGCTTGTTTTCATTGCTAAGGTATTACAGTTTATTGCAAGTATGAGTCCTTCACCCATAGATAAGGCATTGGTCTATTAATTTGGTTATCATAGCTATTAGTGAGCCTTCCCATACCTAATAGAGAACAAAATTTTTAATGATAATCTTTGACACACATGTGATTAAAGTATAGTGGTATGAACTACTAATTATTCCTTGATTTTGGTAACAATTTGTTAAAGGGTTAGCCAAATCATTAATGAAATTGTGTCTATTTGCATCTAATAGGAATGTATCTATTTGTTTCAATGTTCATGATAAAATGGAACAAGAGTATCATATAAACATTGGCAAGATCACCCACCTGGGTTTCACAAAGCCTGAAGTGTATGTTGAGGTTGTAAAAGCCAACCTCATAGAACCTAGTGATCACCTACAAGAAAAATTACCTATCACATAGAAGAGATTCGAATAACTCAAATATATTGCTTTGCAAACCAAGAGAGTAAAATTGCACAAACAAGAAGTGAATAATTACAAAGAGATCAATCCTTAAGAAAGGAGATCAAAACCCCAATGTGAACCCTAGGATTTAATAAAGTAATTATTAAAGGGCCTAAGTTTAGCTTAAGTGGAAATAAAGTAAAAGGTGACTTATTTAATTAATCAATATGATTAAATTAATTAAGTAATTAGCCTATTACTTTAACAATGTAGAAGTAGAGGCCTAGCAATCCTTACCTTTGCTTATCATTGAATTTTGGAAAATTCATATACATCTAGTGAGATCAAGTTTGGTTCTCAAAAATAACCAATAGATTGGTGACTCTTCTAGGGACATTGCTAGTCCAAAATCTCTATGTTAGATCTTTTACAATTAGATCAAGTAGTTCATTGTTCTTCACTACTTGGAGAGAAATTTGTTCAAACTTCCATCATATAGGTCTCAAGTCCAGTTTTATGTGTCAAATTTTGGTTCATTCCTCCCTCTTGTGTCAAGTTATGTTTAAAATTTTCTCTAAGATTGCAAGTGTAGCTCCAAAGTGTGATAGATTTCTATTTCCTAGTATCTTGGGTGGTGACTCAAAAGTTTCTTGTGCCAGTGCAGGAATAAATTCCTGAAGAGAGTGAGAAAAATAATTTTGAGGTACAATTTGACACCATGAGGAAGACCAAAAGTTACATGAAAAAGAATCCTGAGCAGAAGCTGGAGTTTGAGCTTTCAAAGGACAAACAACAAACCTAGGTAAAGAAAAATGTAGAATCAAGTAAGTCTTACTTAACTTCTCGCTGATGCATCTCCTACTTTTAACAATGAGGTAAATAGTGCAAATATTAATGAAGAGGCACATGAAGTTGAGGTTCCTAATGTAAATGAAGGAATTTTTCCCATTGAAGAAGTATTTGACAGTGAACTTGACATGTCAAGAGAAGAAGATAGGTGGGAATTTTGGGAAAAGAATAATATGTTTTCAGATCCTTCAACTCCTAGAGTTGGATCTATTTTTAATGGTGGTAATCTTAAGCCAAGAGGTGAATCCCCTAATGTAGACTTGTACCATTCCCTTGAGGGAGAACCAACTAACCTTTCCTTCTATACTCCTAATCCAAGTGACGTTGGAGATGTCTTGGAAGATGAAGAGGATATAGAAAAGGATATGCAAGCCTTATAAGAGGAAGAACTTAGGCTTAAGGAGGAAGAAGAATTTACAGTCAAGGAATTGAAGGAGAAAAAAGAAAAGGAGTTAAAGTTAAAGGAAGATAGAATTAAAGTTATGATTCTTGAAAGAGATGCTTAGAAAACAAAGAATTGAGAAGATGAAAGAAGCTACAAAGCAGAAGGTGTTTTATGAAAATGCTTCCATATTTGATGCTAAAATAACTCTTGATCCACCTAAGGTGACTATACCAAATGGAACCTCTATTGCAAATACTTATACCACATCTATTGCAACCACTAAAACCTCGTATCCATTTGCTGCTACTAAAAAAATCATAACCCGTAGATCATGGGAAGAAGCCCATTGACTAGCATAAGAAAACCACCTTTAATACCAATAATAATATAAGTACAAATACATCATCCACCAATAAATCCAAAAAAAATATCAAGGTTAAACCTACTCCATCAAATGCACCCCTAGACCCTAAGATCTTGATATTGTAATTGGTGAATGACTAGTTGTAGCAAGATTTGAAGAAAGTTGAAATTGAAGTTGCAAATGCAGAGATGGCTAGAAAGATCTCTTTCCTTAAAATATATATAACTGATCAAGTATCTTAAAGATCTAGACATATTGATGATGATTCACAAAATCAAAAGTGTAAGGGACACATTCCTAGGGGAGGTGGTGGTGGAGGTGGAGGAAATGATAAAAACAAGAATTCTTATTTTGAAGATGGTGATGGAAAGAATAAGGGAGATTGTAGTAATGGTGGAGATGGAAATGGTAAAGATAAGAATCAATATGATGATCGAAAAGATGATGAGCCTAGAAATTCTCATAGAGACCAAGCTACCAAGAGGCAAATGCAAGTGGAAAGACCTCAAAAATTATACCTTACTAGAATTCCTCGGCATCCTTATCAGTTTTCAAAAGATTTTAGGCTTTCCTTGGTGAGGTTCTCTGGTAATAATGCCTTAAGTGGTGAGGACCACCTCAAAGACTTTGCTAATGTCATGGATGATTTTGAAGTAGAAAATAAGGATGTGATGATGAATTTATTCATATAGTCACTCATTGAGGATGCTAGAGAGTGGTATAGAAGTTTACCTGCTGAGAGGATTGGTTCTTGGGAGGAGTTCATGAGACTATTCAGAGAGCATTATGGTGATAAATCTGATTCAATGTTCCTTTTAAATCAATTTAATAATATTTCTAAAGGATCAAATGAGGCTATAGTTGATTTCAATGTGAGGTTTCAAAAGGCTTTGAAAATGTTACCTCCTCATTTACAATAAAATGATAGTGTATTCCTTGTTAATTATTGTAATTGCTTTGATGCAAAGATGAGCTATCACCTATTGAATAAAACCCTTAGTTATTAGAGAAGCTTTTAAGATGGAAATCCATATTAACAGTATCAGTAGAGCAATTGGTAAGGTTGGGAGAAGGGATGATGTGAAAATACTCAAGAATCCAAAAAGAGATGATAAAAAATCAGGTGCCAAGGGAGGTTCACTTGAGGAAAAGATTGAAAAATTTACAAATACTATGAAGGATATCAGTTATGGACTTTCTAAGTAAGAAAAGGGTCTATCAAATTATAAGTCTAATTATCACAAGAATGAGAGATCTCCTTGGCTACAAGATCATCCATACAACACAAATTGGCATAATGGGAAGTCAGTTCCTAGTAATTAGAAAAATGCTCAAAATAAGGTTCCTCTAGATCCTTTATAGAAGAACTCAGGAAATTTTGTTGATTAGACCCCTTGGTGCATGGTTTTTCAGATGCTACATTCTTCTCACCATTGTATAATTGCATAGTTGGTTGAAGTTGAAGAAGATGTTCCAAATGACTATGATCAATCTCATGAGGATGATGTTGAAATCAATATGACCATGGACCAATATCATCTTGCTGATAATGAATTCTCATTTGATCTAGAGTCTCATGACCTTGATGTGGAAAACCAAAGGCATATCGCTAGTACATACCACCAACAATTTCTTTCTAATGAAGATGATGATAATGGTAATGAAGTATATGCATTAGAGGTAGTTGAAGATAATGTGTGTATAAGGAAACCTTCAGAGGAAGAAATTGCAAGGTATACGGTAGCCTTGGATACACAAGCTAGAGGTCCATATCATCTAAGAAACATAACAGTTGGTGGCGATCAAGGTAGCATTTTTGGTATCATTAGGGTGCTGTCATAATAATGGTTTACAATTCCTGAGAGGAACAAATTTTAGCTGAAATCACATATTTTTAGAAAATATAATGATTTAAGCCTTAAAAAGTTCCATTTTAAGGATTCCAATTGAAGAGGGTTTGATCAAATCACCTTAGATCAAACCCTCTTGGATAGAACCTCGCTAGTTTTAAACCATACCTATAAATGTGTCTCCTTTACACCTATCAAAATGCTGATAAAAAATAACTTTTGATTTAGCTTTTGAGGGATCAAATGAATTCATTTAAAATTTATTTCAAATGATTATGGTATTCCTCAGAACAAGCTATCCAATGAATATAATTTTAATATGCTTTGGTTTTGTTATGTATTTGTTTTTTAAGTTTTATTAAACATAGGTTTTTCATCGAAAATGAATTTTTTGTTCTTCACATGTGGAAAAATAGAAGATTATAAAAAAAATTGAAAATATGAGTGCACCAGTTATTGAAGTCCTTGATCCAACAAAATAAAATAAAATAAAATTTTGACATATACAAAAAAGTTATGTTATATGGTTGTGTCTGAATTGTAATTCATTTGACTTTGAAACTTGATTAAGGAAAAAATATTCAATAAAAAACTATCTAACCAAGTGGAAGCACTAGATATCAGAGTTACAAATCTAAATTTGAAAGAATTAGAATTTTATCCTTCATGGAAAAAAATTTATGCATTATACGGTGTGTGTCACTTTTTAAAAATGTTGTTTTTTGAAAAAAATCAATTTTCGTGGGAGATGGAAAAAGAAGTGTAATTTGATTTCAAAAATTTTGAAAAAAATATTTTTAGAATCTACAGACAAAATTTTATGAGACTCTAGTTTGCACCATCTTCAAATTCCTCACAATTTAGCTGCTATAGGTGCCCAAATGTGAAGATTCAGTTAAAAATAATAATTTCAGTGTCTAGTTTGGCCAAAATTTGTAAACCACTATTATGGGATCACCCATTATGAAAGAGAAAAATGTGAAAGGAAAAGATAAAATATGATAGAAAATTGGAAGGACTTAAAGCCAAGGTAAGGGAGACAAGATTTGGGCTAAGAAGATTGATAAACCAAGAGCAGAGGAAAAGACCAAGTCCCTTGTTGTGAAGACAAAAGCACAAAAGTAGAATTATGAGTCTACAAAGAAGGATGCCAAACCTAGAGCTGAAACTACAAGGGATCAATAAAAGGATAGTAGTATAGAACAAGGTATGGTCCCAATTGATTTAGCTAAGTACACTTTTGTTGATATGTTTCAGTTACTTAGTCAAGTAAAAAAAATTGTTGCTTTTCTTGAGATGATGAGGATTGATGAGCACAAACAAAAGGTAGTAACCCTTATCAATGGTGCTACTAAAACTTGTACTAAATTATTTGTGTCCACTCCTCCCAGAATGAGTGAAAAATAAAATAAAGAGAAAGAAGTAGAGGGAGTAATCACTGAGATCCCTCATATTTTTCTAGGAAATTTAGTGTCTTCTTGTCTTGGAAAGATAGACCCATCTTTTCTTACACTGATTGTTGAGGGAATTTTTTTGAAAACATATATCATTGTTTTTGGAGAATCCAACAATATAAGGCCACCCAAGATCATGGAGGAATTGATATTGAAATTTGACAATACCCATGGAAAATGCTATGCTATGGACTCAAGGGAAGTCCCTATGATAGGTGTAATTAATGAGCTTCCCTATAGACTAGTTGCATATCCAAAGAAAGAGTTCAAGATGAATGTGGTGGTGGTAGATATCCCACCCAGCTATGAAATTCTCCTATCAAGGAATTAAAGTGCTTCCATGGGGGGTAGCATGTAATTCAATATGTCCTATGCTACTTTCCCAATTGATAATAAGGATGTCATAGTGGTTAGAGAACTAAAAGTGCCACATATGCTGGAAAGTTCTCCTAAGGATGATATGATTTATTTTATAAATACTAATACCAGTGATTTTAAGGTGGAAGAGCTAACAAGAGAAAGTTATAGGTGGCTTGTACTTATAGACAATGAAGTTACAAGATTATCTGATAAGGATGGACTATGAAAGATGTATTTTGATGGTGCAATTTCTAAAGAAGGGTCTGGTGTAGGTATATTGTCAGTGTCACCTAGCAACAACACATATAATTTTTCTTTCACTTTGTTTGTTATCTACACAAACAATGTGGTAGAGTATGAGGCATTTCTATTAGGATTGAGGCTAGCTAAAAATCATGGGATAAAGAAGCTAATGGTGATAGGTGATTTTGAGTTGGTGATATCCCAAGCAAGGTCTAGATATGCAAGTAAGAATAACATATTAAAACAATATAGAAATTTTGTCTAGGATTCCATTGAGAAGTTTGATGCATTCAAAATTGATAGGATGGAGAGAGGTTAGAACAAAGTGGTAGATTTACTTGAAAACATTGCACTCAAACCTAATGACATAAATTTTATAGGTATCTCCAAGGTTGAGGTATAAGCAAGGCTATCCATCTGTGATAATGTACATAATTGGAAAATCTTCAATGATGATGAAGATATTTTGAATTTTTTTAAAGTGTGTTGATGAATATGAGAGCCAAGAGACTAAATTTGGGGCTTTTTTTGAAAATATAGATGGTAAGGATACAATTTTTGGAAATGAATTCATTCAGTTGAAGATGAATAAGATTCCCAAGGGCCTTGTGGCATTAGAGAGAGTATTTGAAAATCAATACAAAAGAAAAGTTAAAACAACTGCCACCCATCTAGAGGATTTGGAAGAAGTGAATTTTGGGACTAAAAATGACCCTAAAAAGTTATATGTGGGAAAAGGATGAAACCCAAGATCAAGGAAAAGTTGATTTCCTTATTGATAAAATACAGACACATCTTTGCTTGGTCATATGATGACCTGAAATCATAAAGAGATGAATTGTTCCAACATGAGATTCCCCTAAAAGAATATGCCAAGCCTTTCAGGTAGAAGCAAAGACCCATCAATCCAACCTTAGCTCCAAAAATGTAGGATAAGTTAGTTAAGCTAAGGGATGTTGGCATTATAAAGCCTATTAAGCATTCCTCATCATAGGTGTCTAATTTAGTGCTAGTTAGGAAGAAAAATGGTGATATAAGATTATGTGTGGATTTTAGAAACCTGAACATATCATCATTGAAGGATAACTATCCATTTCCAAACATGGAAGTCATTTTGTAGAAGGCTAAAAGCACAATGTTGTGTCACATTTTATAAAGGAAACAACCAACATTGATCCAACTTTTAAACTTGAATCACCAAAAAGTGGCATATATGTTTTGAATTTTGAAATAATGTAAAATAGTAAAATATTTATTTTTAGTATATTTTATGTTTGTATTTAAAAAAAAAAAATTATTATTTTAAACAACTTTTGAATAAATTAACACTATAATTTAGTTGCTGATGAAATGCTAAAAATTGAAGTTGCATGGGACGTCAAACTTTTTATAGTAATTTTTTTTTTCTTTCAATTTTTTTGTGTATTTATAACTTGAAACTTTAGTGCATGGATATATTTTTTTCCAATTTTGATAAATATATATTTTTAAATAAATATTAAAATGTGTGTAAATAAAAAAAATAACTGTTTCCATTAGACATTAACTTTCATATTAAATATTTATCTAAAATAGAAAAAAATTATACCATCTTGAAATAGATTCTTCTATCTAGTGCATCATATTTTTTTCTATTTTTTTAATAAATTTTAGCATTTTTCCTTAGCATGGTAATCAACCTAATATTTTGTACCAATAACCTAAATTAAGTAAAAATAAAAAAATGAAATATAAATAATAATTAAACTATTAAAATAATTATATTTTTGAAAACTACACTTATGGATCTACAAAAGGGTATTTTTATATTTTAAAAAAAAATGTTATTTACATTAGTAGGAGTTATTAAAAATTCAAGTTTTTCAAATAATTTTAATTTTTTGGTTAATTGGACTCAAAGTGGTGCTCCATATATTTTTAGCCAACAATTTTAGTTTAAAAATTTGTGGAAGTATCTAACTTAGTTAGAATGAAACTTACTAGATCATATGTTTGAACAAAATTGACTTTTAGTTAGAAATACTTAAATTTAGTTGTGCTAATAAGTTTGTTGAAAGTGTGACACAACTTTGTGCTTTTACCGAGAAGGTAACTAGATGTAAGCTCTTGTCTATGATGGATGGTTTTTCTAGATATAACCAAGTAAAAGTTAATGATTCTATGCAGTACAAGACTACATTTACAACTCCATGGGGCACCTGTGTGTATGTTAGGATGTCATTCTGTTTAACCAATGTAGGTGCTACTTTCCAGAGGGCTATGGATGTAGCCTTTTTTTATTTCATTGACTTGTTCTTGGAAATTTACTAGGATGATGTGACAACTTACTCCAAGAAAGAACAAGACCATTGCATGCACTTGGAGAAGATATTCATCAGGGAATTAGAATATGGTATTTCACTCGACCTAAAAAAGTGTGCCTTTGGGGTTACTGAAGGAAATTTTTTGGGGAACATCATGTCCAAGGAGGGAGTGAGGATTGACCCTAAGATTGTAACTGCCATAGACAAGATTCCCCAGCCAAAGAATGTAAAAGGAATTTAGTCATTCTTTGGTCAAATCAACTTCTTGAGGAGATTTGTAACAAATTTTGCAGAGATCACAAGACCTATATCCAAGATGTTGAAAAAGGGAGAAAAGGTGGTTTGGAGTGTGGAGCCTAGTTGGGCATTCAAGAGCATAAAGAAGCTATCAAAGAGGCTCCAGTTTTGAAGCCTCCTAATTTTTCTATACCAATGTATATTTTCTCTTTTGATTATTTTCATACTATTGCTATTGTGTTATTGTAGTCTAAAAACGATGAGGGCTTTGAACAACCCATTGCATTCTTTAGAAAGCATTTACAGGTCACAAAACTCAAATATGATATGATTGAGAAGCAATCATATGCTTTAGTCAAGGCTATAAAGAATTTTAGAACCTATTTGATGGGAGCTACTTTCATAGACTTTGTACCAAGCATTGTGAAGGAAATTTTCACTTAGCAAGAAACTATATAGATAGGAGGTGCAAATGGATCAACAAGATCCAAGAGTTCAACATTGATGTTCAAATTACTTAGTCAGAGGATAGGGTCTAGGAAACTAATGGAAAAGGCTAACTTGGAAGAAAATCAGATAAATCAAGTGGAATCTGTTGATTTTGCACCTATTTGTGATATGTAAACATGTGACTGGTATAGAAGGATTGCCCAATATTTACAAACCTTGTAGTTTCTTGTAGATATGGTTGATAAGGAAAAGAGAACACTAAAATTACATGCCATTAAGTATGTAATTATTGATAATCAATTACGGTGGAGGATCCTAGATGGTGTGTTGCTCAAGTGTGTGGATGGAAAGAAGGCATTAGATTTGTTGCAAGAATTACATAATGGAGTGTGTGGTGACCATTACATGGCTAAGACAACTACTCATAAGGTCTTAAGTGTAGGATTCTAGTGGCCCACTCTTTTTAAAGATACCCACAAGTTTGTCAAGAATTGTGATGCTTTTTAGAGGTTTGTAGGGAAATTGAAATTCTCAGGAAGTTTTCCACTTAGGTCTATTTCTATTCAGGCCCCTTTCCAAACAATGGGGTATAGACTTCATTGGTGAAATATCAAAAAAATCGAGTGGGGGGAATTCACAAATCCTTGTTGCAACTAATTATTTCACAAAGTGGGTGGAAGAAATCCCCACAAAGAAGGCAACAAGTAAAGTTGTGATATAATTATTGATGAACAACATTATCATTAGATTTGGAGTTCTAGATTATATCATTTCTAATAATTTTGTGTTTTAGGTTAGAAGAGTTCAAGGATTTTTTTGAGAAACATGGCATACAAATCTCTTATTCATCCTCTTACCATGCCCAATGGAATGGTTAGGTTGAATCTAGCAATAAGAGCCTAATGAATATCATTAAAAGATTGATTGAAAAGAATAAGAAGGATTGGGACTCAAAGCTAAAGTTGGAATTGTGGGATGGCATGGTTACTATAAAGAAAGGTATTGGTCACTCACCATTTGGTTTAGTGTATGGTTTGGATACTAGACTACCTGTTGGAACTATTAAAATCTCATGATTTTTGCATATTTTTCATGCCCCCTGAGTCCCCATATGAGTCCTTATACATATTTGGGTGTGTGCAAAAAGTTGAGTCCACTTTTTGGCCAAAAAGTGGAAGTGTTTTCCCTGATTTTCAGAATTTGACACATTGACCTTAAAATTTGAAGCACTTAAAGATGGAATCTTCAAAAAAGTCACTAATCATAAAATGTAGTACTCGGAGTCTAGTTTCCAAATATGTAATTTATTTCAATACCCAGATTGTAAAAATTGAGTTTAATAGGCGTTTACAAAAACCACTGTTTAAAAGTCATTTTTTTATACCATACCATGAACGTGTACGACATCCATATTTTGACCTAAATTATCATATTTTTCAAAATCCTTTTGGGAAAAGATTTGTGACTCACTGAAGCTTGTTTTCGATATTTTTTTGTAATTTTTTATTGAGTTTTTTTTTAATTAAATTTTTATTAGGCATATTTGTCGTTTTGAAAAATCGTTGTGTACACATATAAGATGACCTAAACTTATCATTTTTTGAATTTTTTTTAAATTGAAAAGAATTGTTTGAAGTTTGTTCTCGTGCAATCCGTTCAAAATGTTATGTTGATCAAAAGTTATTAAAATACTAAAAACCTAATAATTCAAGTTTATGGACTAGTTTCATTAGAAATTAATTGAAAAATAGAAAAAATATTCAAATTATTAAAAAAATTACATATTTGGAATCTACACTATCTCATCTATAATGGGTTTTAATTTCATTAAAAAATTATGTAAAATAGGTCTTCAAACATATGTCCAAAGTCATTATTTTCCTGTGACATTAATAGGACCTTCAAGTTGCAGGTCAAACCAAGTCCAAAGCTTAGGTTCGGGTCACCAAGCCATTTCCCAAACCAAAAAAAAGGCAAAAACCTGCCCAAAAATTCATAATTTAAAAAACAGGATCACAAAAAAAGGGATCTCGTTTCATAAAATAACCATTTTTTATGGTTCTATGAAATGGAATCCCATTTTGTAAAACGGTCCAAAAACGGAAATTTCCATTTTCAGAAAGTTTTCAAAACGGGATCCCATTTTGAAAACTTCCCGAAAATGAAAATTTTTCAAAATTGAAGTTTCAAATATAGAAAGTTTTCAAACGGATCCCATTTGGGAAACTTTCCATTTTGAAATTTTGTTTTGGAAAAATTTCAAAACGGATCCCATTTTGAAAAATTTTCCAAAATGGAAATTTCTGAAAACGGGATCCCATTTTTTAAATTTAGGCTCGGGATCCCGAAGCTAAACAGGATCCCACTTTTTAAAAAGTGGGATCCCATTTTTTGCAAGCCGAATTATTTTTTTTGCCTAAGGCAAAAACTTCCACGTTTCGTGGACTCATCTTCTTGCACTTACCCATTTCCTTCATTTGATGATACGTTTACTCACATTTTGGCTCCTATTTGTCCCCTAAATCATCTATCTATGCGTTTTCCAAATTTTTGTCTATATCGGCATAGGTGTCCCATTGTCTCCCCGACCCATGTTGCTTCTATGCTAACATTTGTTTACTGCAGGTGGTTGGTAGGACATTCTCATTGTCACGGCGATTGGAGATTTCATCTGTGGTTGGATATCAGCATGTGTTTTGGCCATAGGGGTGGCGTCTTATCGAATTCAGCGTGTCTCCCTGACTATGTGCATGATGGTCTATTGGTGTGAGCTTGGCAGTATCGGTGCAGTGTCTTGGCGATTTCATTTTTTCACACTAACTAGTGACTATGGGATGCATATCGGGAGGATTTAAGGCTATCGTTGTAAGGTCTTGGCGAGTGACCTTCAGTCTCACCGACCTTACACACGGATTTTCTTCGAGGAACTTTCGGTAAGACTATGGCGGCTTCGGCAGAGGTCATAGCGAGGGTGTCGGGTCTTGCCGATAGGAAATGAGGATGCTTTTCGGCAAAGGTTTTCTTTTGTCTCAGCGATGCGAGGATGATTGAAGCCTTTCAGTGAAACATTGAAGTCTTTAGGAGGTCTTCCCAACAGATGGGGGTTACAGCGACATACATGGCATGATGAGCACTCATCGGTGGGAGATACATAAGGTTATAGCAACACTCATGGGTAGTTGTGTGCTTTCGGTATAATGTGGGCACTCTATATGACCTCTCCCTAATACTGTATTGTCTTGGCGAAAGTGTGTGAGAATGGTTTTCAGTGTAAGAATTGTTTTGTCTTGCCAATAGCTCGATGAGGTTTCTTTTCGGTGAGAAAATCTAACGGTCTTAGCGATGATGAATGTAACAAAAGGTATTGCTCATTGTGATTTTTTGTTTCGATGTGTGGTCTTGGCGAGGTGCCCGAGGTCTCATTGAATGGTGGTGGAGGTCACTTTGTCGGCATAACAATTGGAGTATCAAAATGACTCAAAATGAATGAAGATCTTCAATGAAGCAAGGCCTAATCTATGAGATGTCTCTCTGAGATTGTGTGGTCACAACGATAATGATTAAAAAAAAATGTGCACATCGGTGTGAGATTCTCTTATGTCATGGTGATAGGTTTAAACCACAGGGTTTTCGACAGAAACTAATACAATCTGTGTGACATCTCCCTGACTTGGATGAGATATAGTGAAGGCGAATAAGCACATAGGATGTTAGCATTTGAATTTCCTTTAGTAGGACGATGCACTATGTCTTGCTGACTATACACTAGTGAATAATAGAATTTTAAACATCAGGGCCGACATGTATCTACTTGGATGACCATTGCTTGCTAGCTCGATTGGAGATTGAATTTTATGCTAGGCCGACATGTAATTTCAATCTTATATTTTCTTTAAATGCTTGTGTATAAATAGGCATTTTGGCAATTGTAAAAGGGAAGAATTTACCAGTGATGAATTATTTCGATCTAGTAGGCAAATAGTATGGATACAGAGTAGTAAATTTATCAAATCAGAGGCTATGATGCATGCTCTAAGATGGAGGTATTGATGAATGTTAATTGATGTTGCTGCACATGTCTGGTATCAGTTATCTATTGAATTTAATAAAAGAATTGCTAAGTTGTCTCCAAGATGGATTCTTTCTGATTGTTTAAATTGATATGACAAGTTTGTATTCAATTTATCAGTGCACATTTGTTGTACTTGTGTGATCGATGATTGGTTCTTTCAAGTGAAGGCTAAATCCTTTCAATTAATCACAGTAATCAGTGAGATTCGGTTGGATTATTCAAGTAGAACTTAGTAATCACATTCTTTCATGTTTATACAAGTTGTAAACATAATATATGCCAAATAATTTGAGTTTTCTCAGAGAAGTGTTGCTCATCTTGATCTCATTTGACTCCACATACCCATAAGGCACTAGTCTCTGCACTTCATTATGTGAACTTATTCTATTTTCTTTACATTTATTAGTCAAGCATTCACTTTAGGATTCAGATCAGAATAGTGTTACTATTTTCAAGTTGGATTTCATTTTGTTCACCTCCCATTGCCATTGTGAACAAATGGTTTTAAGAAGATAATCACAATTTAAGCTTGCATTGTTCAAGAGAGCTACACGTGCCCAGGTTTTGTAGCACCTAAAGAGTAGAAGGTTGAACTCTTTCGACCTTGTCTGTTACCCTAAAGCGTATCAAGGGATTGGCAATATCTTGAGGCATTTAGCCTATGTTTTTGAGAGCTAACAAATTGGTGACTCCACTGGGGAATACATTCAGAATCAAGGCCTTTCATAGAGTCAGGAACTATATACAGACTCCGCTGGGAATAAGAAACATCAAGCATTTTTCTCATTTTTCATAAAAGTGAGTGGTGACTCTGACATAAATTTTTGCAATTATTCATCATGAATGGAAGAAGATCTCAATACAGGGGAGGTCATACTGGAGCTCCTGCTGGCAGTAGCAAATGGACACACAAAAATGATAAGGTTGATTAAGGAAAAAGGATAAGTGAGGACATGTGCCTCACTGGCAAAGACAAAACATCAAGAGCACATTGTGAAACATATGATACGTGGAGAGATAATTCAAGTGCAAAACTTTGTACTCCAGAAGATCAAAGAAATCCTTTCTTTTCTCTTGATCCCCAGAAAAGAGCTGAGTTTGAAGCTATGTGTGAGGCTAAACGAATCAGAATTTAGAATGAATACGATCAGGAGATGGAATGTAACCAAAATAACTCTATTAATCATGATCTTCCTAAGGAAGTAAAAGCACAATTTGAATCACAGAGTAAGGAGATAGAGGAGCTGAAAGCTGCATTACAAAAAGTTCAAATTACTTCTCAGAAGGCTAGCTCCCCCCAAAGTATGTCCCACCTCACAAGCAGGGTGATCATGGTGCAGGGCCCTCTAATCAACAAAATGCTCCTCACAATTAGATAGGAAATCACTACAAGCAGTCAAATTGTCCACCTCACATTCCCACACAACATACATGTATGTATCCACCTCCTAGTCAACATTATATCCTATAGCCTAATGCACAGTACAATAATCACATGCATCAGTACCAACATCCACCTATTCCTCCTCCTCATCAGCATACAACCATGATCAGACAGTTTGATTTAGCTGGCTTTTAGTTATATCCTTAACCTATGGATGGCAGCTGGAGAAATATGGTGCCCAAATTTATAGGGAGTAATGCAATCACAGCTGAAGAACATCTAAGAAGTTTTAATGTTTTTGTCCAAGACATAGATATGCCTCATGAAGATTTACACATGAAGTTGTTCATGATGTCACTTCTTGAAGATGCCAGGGATTGGTTCAACAGCCTACCAGCATTCTCAATTAATTCTCTCTAGGTATTGCAAGACAAATTCTTAGAGCAATATGGGAATCAAAATGCTCTAGATGTAGCTCTTCATGAATTAATGAGAATTCAGAAAAATCAAAATGATTCAATTTATGATTTCAATCAAAAATTCAACAAATTACGGACTAAGGTACTGCCTGGATCAAGATTGCTAGACTCAGTTGCATTGAGTGTCTATTTAAATGCTTTTGATCCTAAAATAGGATACGAATTGAGAAATAGATTTCCAAGAGATTTGGTTAATGCACAGAAGATAGCACTAACAATTGAAAACAACAAGAAGGTTGCTGGTATGATTAACAAAAGAGACCACCTGAGGCCTCCTCATCAAAGCAATAATTATCAGTACAGACAAGATAATACATACATAAATGAAAATAGAAATGAAAGTCCAAGGTTGCATGATATGCCTTACAATATAGACTGGAAAGATGGGAAACCTATAGCAACCAGGCCTAGAAGTAAGGAGACTCCTGATCCATTGAGCAAAAAGGGAACTTACATGGTGAGTAATAATTACTTCTGTGAGGTTTGTAACCAGCCACATTCTCTAGACTATTGTGTTTTAGCTCAAAGGATGCAAGATGAGGGAATGTTGATGGAAGATAATGGAGAGGATCACAAGGTGTATTTGACTTCAAAAAAATTTCACCATGTTGAGGAAAGAAATTCATCTTCAGAGGATGAGGCTATGAATATGATGTTTCCAATTAGAAGTATAATGTTCATATGGCTGAACAGCAGATCTTTTATTATTCTGATGCAGATTACATAGAGCCACATCCTGCTGAGGTGCCTACTCAGTGTAATGTAAGGAGACTCATTGAAGATGAAATAGAAAGAATAACTGTTGCTGCAGTTGAGAAAGCCAAAAGTCAATATTGGTTGAGAAACAGAAAAGTAAATGAGCTAGATGGAGTTCTTGGGTGAATTTTTATAAAAGATCAAAAGGCAACATAGGAAACTGTAAAGAAGCCAGAAAACAAGCAGCATGATAAAATGAAAAGAAACCTGTCCTAGAGCAGAAATTTGTAGAATTACGCAAGGAAATACAAAATTCTAATCAACCTAGTAAAAATGAAAAAGAAGAAAACAAAGGAGAAGCACCAGAACTGAAGAAGATTGTTAGGATAGAGAGCTCTTCTTTTGACTTCACACAGGCATTATCCCAGGTAAAAATGTATGTTCCACTACTTGAATTGATGAAAATTAAGGAGTGCAAAGATAATGTTGTTCAATTGATTACAATGGAAATGAAAGACATATGAATGATAAAAAAATCAATAGGCTGGAAAAGATAAATAAATTAGAAGTCTGTTTGGGTGATGTTTTAACAACCTCCCCACAAGTGGATCCTTTCTTAACTACATTGCTTATAAATAATAAATTGTTGAGGAACTGCATGATAGACTCTGGTGCTACTATAAATATTATGCCAGTAGGTGTTATGAAGTAGTTGGGCTTGTGTGTTGATACATATGAAGGGAAGTGTTATGCAATGGATAACAGACCTGCACCTGTGGTAGGCATTATCAGAGGTGTTGAAGTCAAATTGGCTACTTATCCACAAGTGGCTTATAATATAGATATAACAGTCATTGATACTCCTCAATTTGGGATGCTTTTGTCAAGGCAGTGGATAGCGGCTATTGGTGGAAATGTTCAATTTGATTTGTCTTATGCTACTATTCCAGTAAATGGGCAAGAGGTGAAGTTATATAGCGAGCCAAGAATGAATCAGCTTGTTGATTATGTGCCACAGAATTAGATCAATTATTTTTTTGATGTTGATCTTGGGAGTTTTAAGATTGAACCAGCTTAGCCTGAATTAATCAATAGTGATCCAATTGAAAAACATGCTACACAGAGCTGTAATGAAGTATGGAATATGTATTTTGATGGAGCATGCAGCCAAGAAGGTAATGGTGTTGGGATTGTTTTTTTTCCCCTAAAGGTACTACTTTTAAGTATTCATTCTTATTGGCATTTGAGTGTACAAAAAATGTGGCAGAATATGAAGCTTTATTGATAGGTTTGAACATAGCTTTGAAACACAAGATTAAGTTGCTAACTGTTCTTGGTGATTCTAAGTTGGTTGTTCACAAATTAAATCCAAGTATGCGGCAAAGCACAAAAGATTAAAGCAATATAGGAATGCTGCATGGGACACAATTGAATTGTTTGATGCCTTCTCAATTGAGTGGATTGATAGGTCAAAGAATATAATGGCTGATTTTTTAGCAAATGTGGCGCTGAAAAGAGATGACATCACATTGGCTGGGGTATCGTAGATTGAATTCAAGAAAAGGCCTATTGTTCCTGATAACATTTATAACTAACAATTTTTCAATAATTATACTGACCTTTTGAAATTCCTCAATTGTATAGATCAGTATGAGGCCTAGGAAATTGATTTCAATGCTTTTGTTGAAGTGGATGGGAAGAAAATGGTGTTTGGCAAGGCGATATTGCAGCTCAAAATAAATAAACTTCCCAAGGGTCTAGTGGCATTGGAGAGGCTATATGATGGAAATGATAGATCTCTAATGAAACAAATGCCAGTCAGGAGAGAAGATATTGAAGAAGTCAACTTGGGGACTGAGATAGCACCAAGAAAGGTATACATTGGAAAGAAGATCATCCCAACAATTAGAAGAATGTTGATAGAGTTGCTAAGAAAGTATAAGCATGTTTTTGCATGGTCTTATGAAGATCTGAAAGCATACAGGGAAGATTTATTTCAGCATGAAATACCACTGAAGCCAGACACCAAGCCTTTCAGACAAAATAAAAGACCCATAAATCCAACGTTGGAACCTAAAATGCAAGAAGAATTGATAAAGCTCAGGGACAGAGGAATTATCAAACCAATCAAACATTCTACGTGGGTTTCAAATCTGGTTCCTGTGAGAAAGAAGAATGGTGATATCATATTATGTGTGGACTTTAGAAATCTCAAAATGGCATCTCTCAAGGATAATTATCCTCTACCCAACATGGAGGCAATATTGCATAAGGTGACAGGATATGAGCTATTATCTATGATGGATGGGTTTTCTGGATACAATTAGGTTAAAGTCAAGGAATCTGAGCAATACAAGACAACATTCACAACTCCTTGGGGAACATATGTATACATAAGAATGCCATTTGGTCTCACTAATGCTAGAGCGACTTTCCAAAGAGCTCTAGATGTAGCATTTGTTGATTTGATTAATGCTATCATGGTGGTGTATCAAGATGACCTGACTACTTATTCAAAAAGGGCTGAAGATCATGTGCAACATCTTGAAAAGGTATTTATTAAAGCTCTTGAATATGGTATTAGTTTAAATCCAAAAAAGTGTCATTTTATAGTCACAGAAGGTAAGCTCTTGGGGCATATTGTTTCAAAAGAGGGAATTAGGATAGATCCTGAGAGGGTTGAAGCTATTGATCAAATTCCTATTCTAAAAACTGTCAAGGCTATACAGTCATTCTTTGGACAAATTAATTTTGTTAGGAGATTCATGTCTAATTTTGCTGAGATTAGTAATCCCATATCTAAAATGTCGAAGAAAGGCAAAAAATGGACTGGACTATTGAGGCTTTAGATGCTTTCATGTCTATCAAAAAGGCTATCAAGGAGGCTCATGTTCTTAAATCTCCAGATTTTACAAAGCCCTTTCAAATATTTTCATTTGCTTCAATGCATACTATTGCTGCTATTATGTTACAAAAAAATGATGATGGTTATGAATAGCATGTGTCTTTCTTTAGTAAATCATTACAAGGGTCTGAGTTGAAGTATGACATAATGGAAAAATAGGCATTTGCATTAGTAAAGGCCACAAAAGCTTTCAGACCATATCTTGTTGGAGCAAAGGTAATTGCTTATGTCCCTCATGCAGTTGTCAAAGACATTTTAACACAATCTAAAGTTATAGGAAAAAGATGCAGATGGATCAACAAGATTCAATAATTTGACATGGAAATACAGATTACTAAGCTGGTAAGAGGCCAAGGCTTGGCTAGGTTGATGAAAAAAACTAATATTGAGGCAAATCAGATCTGTAATGTTGAAGGAGGGGCTGCAATTGCAAGCATTGAACATACTCCTTGGTATACTGATGTTATGTATTAGCTTAAATACATGAAGTGTCTAGATGGATTGAGTGATAGCCAAAGGAGAACTTTGAAATTGCAGGCATCAAAGTATGTCTTCATGGATGGAGATCTATTTTGGAAAAACAGAGATGGCATATTGTTATTATGTCTGGATGAGTCACAAGCCAAGCACGTTCTAAGTGAAATGCATGAAGGAGTTTGTGGAGGTAATTATTCAACAAAGACAACTACACACAAAATTCTCAGGGTTGGGTATTATTGGCCAAAGGTTTTTGATGATTTTTTTACACATGTGATAAAATGTGAAGCTTGCCAAAAGTTTTCTGGAAGATTGAAGTATCAGGGTGCTTTGCAACTTCGACCTTTGTAGGCTGATGCCCCTTTTTATCAATGGGGAATTGATTTCATTGGAGAGATACAAGAGAAGTCAAGTGGAGGACATAGATGGATATTGGTTGCCACTGATTATTTTACAAAGTGGGTGGAAGCAGTCCCAACCAAGCAGGCTACAAGTAAGGTAGTGACTAATTTCCCGATGGACAATATTATCACCAGATTTGGTGCACCATTGAGGATAATCACAGATAATGGGATGTGCTTCAGATTAGATGAATTCAAAATATTTTGTGATAAGTATGGCATTACTATTTCTTATGCAGCTCCTTATCATCTGTAATCCAATGGTCAAGCAGAGTCCAGTAATAAAAGTCTTTTGAAGATTATAAAAAGGATGTTGGGATAGAATAAGAAGGCTTGGGATTCAAAGTTAAAACTGGTTGTGTGGGCTTATAAGATCACTGTGAAGAAGGAAATTGGAAAATCACCATTCAAATTAGTGTATGAAGCACAAGCTAGGATGCCCTTGCAGAATTTGTTGCCAATTTACAAGTTTGTCTTACAGGAAGATCTGGATGTTCCTGAGCCTATGGAAGATAGAATGGAACACCTTGTTGAACTTGATGAGGTGAGGAGAGAGGCCCAAAGTCAAAACATGAAGTTACAGACATAGATGAAGTATCTATTTGATAAGAAGGAAAATGATAGAAAGTTTGAAGAGAATGACTTGGTGTTGATGTGGAATG
The DNA here is from genome assembly GCA_007258455.2 of Sequoia sempervirens. Taxonomy (NCBI): domain Eukaryota; kingdom Viridiplantae; phylum Streptophyta; class Pinopsida; order Cupressales; family Cupressaceae; genus Sequoia; species Sequoia sempervirens. The sequence continues at coordinate 623,368,805 of VDFB02193867.1, forward strand.
CAAGGTGTCAGGAGAAAGGCAAGCATGGTAAATTTTAAGCTTTGTGGATAGGACCTTTTGTTGTTGTTGGAAAGAAGGGAAAAGACTCATATTATCTACAGAACATGGATGGTGAAGATTAGGAATTTCCTATTCATGGGAAATTATTGAAGCTTTTCTTCTCTTGATCAACACAAAGGATTGAGGGTTGCCAGTGCATGGACAACTCTTGTGTATCCTCTTTATAATTATTTTCCATGCATAGTAGTTTAGGTTCTCATCCATCTCCATTTCACTCTCATTTTCCATTCACCTCCATTCTGCATTCATTTTACATCCATTTCACCTCCCATTCATTTCCATTGCTTCATTCCATTTCTTCTCACTGGTTCATCATTTTGTCTAGTCTGCTCACCCAAAGATTTGGATCCTTGCAATGATCTGACTATCATTCATCCCTAGACGGAGCCACTATTGGAACTATTAAAATCTAATGATTTTTGCATATTGTTCATGCCCCCTGAGTCCCCATATGAGTCCTTCCTTATACATATTTCCTTCATTTGATGATACGTTTACTCACATTTTGGCTCATATTTGTCCCCTAAATCATCTATCTATGCATTTTTCACATTTTTGTCTATACCAACATAGGTCTCCCATTGTCTCCTTGACCCATGTTGCTTCTATGTTGACATTTGTTTACTACTGGTGGTTGGTAGGACGTTCTCATTGTCATGGAAATTGGAGATTTCATCTGTGGTTGGCTATCGACATGTGTTTTGGCCGTTGAGGTGGCGTCTTACCGAATTTAGCATGTCTCCCTGACTATGTGCATGATGGTCCATCAGTGTGAGCTTGGCGGTATCAGCACAGTATCTTGGCAATTTTTTTTGTCATGCTGACCGGTGAGTATGGGATGCATATCGAGAGGAGTTAAGGCAATCGTTGTAAGGTCTTGGCGAGTGACCTTCGTTCTTGCTAACCTTACACATGGATTTGCTTCGAGGAACTTTCAGTAAGACTATGGTAGCTTTGGTAGAGGTCATAGCGAGGGGGTCAAGTCTTGTCGACAGGAAACGAGGATGCTTTTCAGCAAAGGTTTTCTTTTGTCTCGGTGACGTGGGGATGATTGAAGCCTTTCGGTGAAACATTGAAGTCTTAAGGAGGTCTCCCTAACAGATGGGGGTTATAGTGACATAAATGGCATGATGAGCACTCATCAGTGGGAGATACATAAGGTTATAGTGACACTCATGGTTGGTTGTGTGCTTTCAATATAATGTGGGCACTCTATATGACCTCTCCTCGATACTATATTGTCTTGGTGAAAGTGTGTGGAGAATGGTTTTTGGTGTAAGAATTGTTTTGTCTTTTCGATAGCTCAATGAGGTTTCTTTTCGGTGAGAAAATCTAATGGTCTTAGCGATGATGAATCTAACAAAAGGCATTTCTCATTGTAATTTTTTGTTTCAATGTGTGGTCTTGGCAAGGTGCTCGAGGTCTCGCTGAATGGTGGAAGAGGTCACTTTGTCGGCATAAAAATTGGAGTATCACAGTGACTCAAAATGAATGAAGATCTTCATGAAGCAAGGCCTAATCTATGAGATGTCTCTCTGAGATCATGTGGTCACAGCGATAATGATTAAAACAAAATGTGCATGTTGGTGTGAGATTCTCTTATGTCACAATGACAGGTTTAAACCAGGGGGTTTTCGATAGAACATAATGCAATCTCCATGACATCTCCCCGACTTGGATGAGATACAACAAAGGTGAATAAGCACACAGGATGTTAGCATTTGAATTGCCTTCGACAAGACGATGCACTATGTCTTGCCGACTATACATTGGTGAATAACAAAATTTTAAACATCAGGGATGATATGTATCTGCTTGGATGACCATTGCTTGCCAGCTCGATTGGAGCCCGAATTTTATGCTGGGTCGACATGTGATTTCAATCTTATATTTTCTTCAAATGCTTGTGTATAAATAGGCATTTTGGAAATTTTAAAAGGGGTGAATTTACTAGTGATGAATTATTTCGATCCAGTAGGCAAATAGTATGGATACAGAATAGTAAATTTATCAAATTAGAGGCTATGATGCATGCTCTAAGATGGAGGTATTTATGAATGTTAATTGATGTTGCTGCACATGTCTGGTATCAATTATCTATTGAATTTAATAAAAGAATTGCTAAGTTGTCTCCAAGATGGATTCTTTCTAATTGTTTAAATTGATATGACAAGTTTGTATTCAATTTATCAGTGCACATTTGTTGTACTTATGTGATCGATTGAGTGGTTCTTTCAAGTGAAGGCTAAATCCTTTCAGTTAATCATAGTAATCAGTGAGATTTGATTGGATTATTCAAGTAGAACTTAGTAATCACGTTCTTTCATGTTTATACAAGTTGTAAACATAATATATGCCAAATAATTTGAGTTTTCTCAAAGAAGTGTTGCTCATCTTGATCTCATTTTACTCTACATACCCAATAAGGCACTAGTCTCTGCACTTCATTATTTGAACTTATTCAGTTTTCTTTACATTTATTAGTCAAGCATTCACTTTAGGATTTAGATCAGAATAGTGTTATTGTTTTCAAGTTGGATTTCATTTTGTTCACCTCCCATTGCCATTGTGAACAAATGGTTTTAAGAAGATAATCGCAAGTTAATCTTGCATTGTTCAGGAGAGGTACACCTGCCCAGGTTTTGCAGCACCTAAAGAGTAATAGGTTGAACTCTTTCCACCTTTTCTGTTACCCTAAAGCATATCAAGGGATTGGCAATCCCTTGAGGTATTCAGCCTACGTTTTTGAGAGCTATCACTACCAAAAAACAATTTTCTGAAGATTTAAAAGTTTGTACAGGAGCATGATGAAAATATCTATGATGATAATCAACAAAGGATTGATAATATTATACAACTAGATGAAACTAGAAGAGATGCTCATAACAAAAATGGAAAGATGTAGCAGCAAGTCAAACACTTGCATGATAAGAGAGCTTCTCCCATAAAATTTAAAGTGGATAATATGGTATTAGTGTGGAATACAAGGGCTTGGGATAAGGGTAAACATGGAAAGTTTGAAGCATTATGATTAGGCCCTCACCTGATATCCAAAAAACATGGGGAAGATTCATATTTATTTCAGAGCTTAACAGGTGAACTTGAACTGCCAGTACATGAATAGTTCTTGAAGCCATATTTTTCTTGAAATATGCTCTTTTTCATGTACATTGTACAGTCCTATAAATATTGTATATATGTGGTTTTCTTTGGTCTAGTTCTCTTTCCTTGTCTAGGAAAGTCCTTGGTTTCTTGTGTCCTTGTGCTTGGTCTACTTCAACCATGAGATATGAAATCTCACCATGCCTGCGAGAGGCATGGATGCCTAGTTAAAGCCACTAGTGGAACCCTAAAAAATTTCATGTTCCACTAGTCCGAAAATTCAATTTCTTGGGTGTTTGTCTAGTCTAGTGTGATGAGGGTTTAGGGTTTATGTGAGGAGTCATTTTACTTTGAATATTTTCTTTATTTTCTAAAACCTTAGTCTTGTGATCTAATTTTGTGTTGACCTAGTGTCACCCTTTTCTGGTCATGTTAAACACAACTTGAGCTATTGAAGTCTATTGAATGATTGGACCCTTGTGGTTAGGAGCTCTTGATACCCATCACTAAATATTTTCACATGCCTAGGTATGAGGTATTCATTTATTTCATAAGGTTGATAATTCAACCTTGTTTTTCCTTTACATCCTTTGCAAGAAAGGTTATTAATATGTTAAGACGTTATCATGCATTGTACTAGGAGGTCCTCTCTTCTAAAATAACTTGGTGAACATGTAAATTCAAATCACTTAATTGATCGCTCATTGCTGAAGTTATTTTTGTCATCAAGTTCATTTACCGCAACAAGAAATGGGCCTATGGTTCTCTTTTGCATCACGGGCCACTAAAGGTTTTTCCTCATGATTTTTTACCATGATAAGTGATATAGATGTGTACCTTTCACATCACTTATTGCTAAAATGTTTCAACTTCCCAATTCCATTTCAAGGAAGTGCAATGGACATTGTCTTTTCTTTATGTCATGCCATTGTAGAAATATTTCATGGACCTTTTCAGATACTATGATGAGCAATGAGAAGGTGTTGAATGAAGTTGTGTGATATTGCCACTTGTAATAATTTGGTGCTATTGTTGGATTCACCCATATCTGAAGACACTCTCAACTCCAAGTTGGATAATGTGATGTGCGATGGGTTGTGGTTATGTTTGTGCCATCGCTAGAAAGTCCTCCTCACTAAAATACAAATGCAACTTTGTCCCATTTATGTGACAAGAAAGGTGGGATATTCAAAGGAATATTCCTTCTAGGAGGGGTGTTGTTGCTCATTTCCAAAGTTTGGACATAAATTTGAGGCACTACTATGATGACTGATGGAGTCTAAAACATACTATGAATTAGTGGATGGCTATGTGGTAGTTCTATAGGGTATCATCGCCATTTTAAAGAACAAATGTAAAAGGCGTGTGGCAATGGTTAAGGAGGATTGTTGATCATGTTTCAAATCAAAAGAGATTGATGGTTGTGTTTTAAACTGGAATGACTACTTGTTAGTTCACTCAGCTAAGCAATCTATCAACTATTAATGGTGAATGCACTTCAATTATGAGTCATTAAGAGGTTTATTGAGTGTTTTTATATCATAGTAGTCAAGAGTAGAGAAATTGGCTAAGTGAAGAAGAGAAGAAAGTGAGGCTCCTAGTAAGGAAATTTTTGAAGAAGAACCTAGTATTTTCCTGGGTAAGTTAATTTCTTGGCCTCTGTGGCTATTATATGCATTGAAGTAGTATGGAAATTGGGTGAGTAGCTAGGGTTTGTGATCAAAATTATCATTCTAGTCTATTTAGATGGAATTGAAGTTATTATGTATAGGGTTTAGGGTAGAGAGGGTAAATTTTGTTGTTTTTCAATTTGAACCCTATGAATTAAGTACTTGTGGCTGCAATTTCCTATTGTTTGAAACCATAGTTTTATTTTTTAGTAAAGATGAGTGAACCCAAGGGGTCTAAAGCTAAACCTAAAAGAAAACCTACTAAGAAAAAGGTTAAAAGACCTAAACCCTAGGATGACCATCCTGAAACTGAATTATTGGAAAGTCCTACAAAGAAAAGAACCATAAAGAAATATCATCCTATATTTATGGAAGAACACCCTAAGAACTCAGCTACATAAATTGAGAAGGTTGGAAAAATTAAAACTAGTGAAGGGGCTTTGACATCTCATTTTGAGGACTCTGCCTCTAGGATTGGTGATGTAGCCTTGTCACATAGTGGTTGGGATTTATTTCTCTATGCTTTTAAGAGGAAAACTGCAAATCACCCCACCTACGACTTATGGACTTTGTTCCTATGCTAGAAACCTGAGGAAGCCAGCTAATGGAGGCTTTTCAGTTTAATCCAGTTGCCTCTAAGTCTATCAATTTCCACAAGCTTCATAAAGAATATGAGAAAAATAAGTTTCGGTACATAAATGGTGTCTTGCATATACATAGGAGGTGTCAATTTAAAAATACTGGTGTTCCTTTTACCCCTCTTGAGACAGAACCATTTGATTGTGCTGATTTTGAATATTATTTCAAAAATACTAATTATGCATTGTGTCAAGTTTGGCATAAGAAGTATGACATTAAGATGGATATTGGCTTGATGATCCTAGCAATTGATATTGAACACAAGTATTAGAACATGGTTTGGAATTATGATTCCTACAATGTTGAGCATTTCCATGAGGATTTGGTGAAATTGAAAGATGCAAGCCCTCCATTGTCATGCAAACATTATTCTTTGTTGATGCACTTGCTGTTATGGAAGAGTTGGAGGGTGATGAGGAATAATATAAAATTAAGAGAAAGAGATAACATGGATAATGAGTTTCATGTGTAGATGTGGATGCATATTTGGGATGTGCATTGTCAACACTTTGATTACAATATTTTTTGTAATGTGTTCAAGTTATTTTTGTTGGAGTAGTTGGATTTGAAGCCCACGAATAGAATCTCAAAAGGTGTTAAGGAAATATTAAGGCCTAAGGAATATGAGGACACTAAGCTTAAATCTAATTGGCGAGATTGGTATCTTCATACAAATTACACAAAATATAAAAACTTATGGAGCCCACGTGCCACCTCAAAAGTTGGCAATATATGTGTTGAATATACAATCATTTATGGAAATAATATGGCAACTGGATGCCATGGACAAGGAACACTTTAGAAAAACAAAGAAGGAATCCCTTGTGAATCCTAATTGTGGATATGCATACTTCAATTGCACCTCAAAGGAGGGGATTGAGAGGTTCAACTCTCTTTTAAATAATTATAGGTTGAAACAAGGATTCATAAGGTTTTGTTAACCTGAGGGGGTGATCTCTATTGAAAGAAAAGTAAGAGAGCTATTAGGAAAGTACCATGAGTTCCTCTTTCAAGAAGATGTCATTAAAAATTTATCCTTTGATGAAGAAGTTATAGCAAGGAAACACTCATGGAGAAGGATATGCACAATTGAAGAAAACATGTTGAAATAAAACCCTTTCTATGTTAGCCCTTATTCTAACTTGGAGGATAAATTTGTGCAAGCAAAATTAATGCTTGGTGATTTCCATGATAAGTGTTTCTTTTAAAAAGTAAAGCAAGTTGAGATTAAGGCAAAGGTGGCCAAGGAAAACCATGATGCACATTTGAAGAACCAGTCAGCTCAATCCTTTGCTCTAGACATATGTGTGCAAACCAAAGAGATAGGCCAACAACCTGTAGTCAATCAATTGGTGGCTTATTCAACAAGTGAGCATATTGGTGAGGCTCAAGTCCTTGAGGAATTCAGAGAGAACATTCCCATGGAGCAGGAGGTGGATCAATAATTCCCTAAAGATAAGGATGATTCCTTGAATATAGTGGTTCCTCTTAGAAGGATTGTAAAGTGGGAATATAATGAGGCTAAGGATGATGATGTCAGAATAAAGGCTTGTAATGACTTCATGTGTGACCTTACTTTTGTGAAGACAAGAGAATTTAGAGATTTTTTCATCCATATAAAGGGATATGATTTTAAAAGAAGGAATGAAGAAGAAAAAGAAAAAAATGACCCCTCCTTACAAGAATTTGAGGAGCAGGAGGATAAAATAGTACAGGAAATTGATTGAACACCACCAAAACTAAAAAGGTTTTGGCTCTGGTTTTAACCCCAAGCTACATACACTTTCCATTTGGTCTATGGAACCAAACACAAGGAAACCTTAGGTCATAAAGTCTATGGAAAAGTACATTGGAGCATTAGTTGTCAAAAGGGATATAGAGATGACTACCATTGTAGCTACTTAATTGAAAATGCATGTTGCAATGTTAACTATGGATACTACTCATATTATAGAGGCTAACTATTAGAAGTTGTTGGATAGATACAAAAAATTGATGGATCAACACAATAAAGTTCTTTCCAATGCATAAAGGGGCCTACTATCTCCAACAAGTTCTACCTTATATTTATCTACATAGGAAAAAGAGACCCTGTCACTGAAAATTTAGAGTTTGAACCAAGAATTGAAATCAGCAAAGGAGAGTACAAGGAAATCCAAACTAGAAATAGTTAAAGTGTAAAATGATATTTTTGAGGATGTACTGAAACATAGGGTGACCAAATTAGTCAATAGAGTTGATGATGTGTGTGTTGCATAAAAGAACATCCATGATACTAACATCAAACATTTGCAAGTTCAAGAGGATTTTCAAACTGAGTGGAGCAAATGGAGCACTAGAGTAGGAACACTTAAGGAAACAATGCCTAAGATGTAGGAAGATCCTAAAGCTCCTACTAATGTTCCTAAAATATTGATGACCATTGATCTAATAAATGAAATTACAACCTTTCATGGGAAGTTTGGGATGCAACTCCAAAAAAAATTAAGAATGTTTAGGGATATGGAGGAGCATGGTATGCCAAAAATATTGGATGAGAAAGGTGATCTAAAGGAGTTTTCTAAGTGGAATAACGAGATGGGAGATTTCCTCTCATACGCTAAGATGATGATAACTATAATTGACTACTCCATGTTGAATCTCAGTGTTGAAAATATGGGTAGAGTTGAAATGAGGATGGATATATTCGTTAAAGAAAACAAAGCTTTAATTGATTCAATGTATGCTTAGCACAATGCAAAAGTGTAAACCTTGTTGGACATGAGATGGCCCATAGAGGATGAATACAACACATGGTTGGAGAAGTTTATAGAATGAGCCTTTGTTTGAAAGGTGATGAAAAACATGGTGACTAATGTATGAGAGAGAAACAATGCATAGCTTGGAAATAGTATAGATTAGGCTTTTGTTGAAGTATTTTAAATTATTATTCTCACCCTAGATTAGAAATTGGTGGCATAATTGTTGACTTGGAGGGGTTGGTCTTCTCTCTTTTTATTGCTTTTCATGCTTTAGAGTTTTGTTGATTGGACATGCACATGGTTACCACTTTTGGCTCATGAGGAAGATATTTTGAAGTTCTTGCAATGAATGAATGATGCCTTTTGGAAAGTGGGTGTATCTTCTTTAGCAAGGGAAAATGATTTCTGTCTAATGTGTTTTCTTCTCACTTTTAAAGGTGCAAATATAACTATCTCAGGAATTTTGAAATTAAAATAGAATTTCTTTTCAAAATTAAATGTTACTTTAATTCCAATTTGGAATGATGCTTGTTGCTCCCAACTTTCCATAAATGAGAATTCAAGGCCAATTACATGGGTCTTTTTATGGTTAAGAAATTTTGAGCTCATGTAAGAGTAAATTTGTATTTCAAGCATAGAGAAATAGATTAGTGTTGAGTCTAAGGAATGCATTCAGAGTTGTAATAAGCATAATAGTTTTACTATAGCAATGGAATATGAAGGATAATGTAAATTATAGAATGAAATTATCTCCTCTATATTTTTTCTCTCAAATTATAAAGAAGAACGATCAAGGATCTTCCATTTTTCTTCAATCTCTTTGGTTAAATGAATTATTTTATTTCTACTTTACTTCAAAGAGCTAATTAAATGATTTAATAAGTTCATAGGTTTGTGAGATGAGATTCAAGGATTACTAAGTAGTTTCCATTTCTGGATACATCGAGTTGTGTATTGCAAAGCAATATACAATAGTTTATAAATCCTTGTTTTCATTGCTAAGGTATTAGAATTTATTGCAAGTATGAGTCCATCACCTATAGATAAGGCACTGGTCTATTAATCTGTGATGAGGGCCAAGCCACCTGGAATCACACTATAAGAATTGGCTATGAAGGTAGCCACCCAAGATCTAGAGGCCTAATAGAAAGCACAAAAGAGAGAGAATAGAATATGACAAGAATAAACTATATTCAATGTCAATAATATGAGATGATGAGTAGTACAATCATACATAGGAGACCCCTTAGTCATATAGCCAAGGTGAGAACATAGGAGGGCATAATATTATGACAAGTGTTGTAATCTTATGACATGAGACAACTATGAAAATCTATCACTCCACTTAAGGTGGAGAGATAATCACATGATGTGTCCACAAAAGATGGAAGTGATGAGGTAATGACATGTCAAGTCCACCAAAAGTGGAAAATCTCCAATAACCTCCTATGTGGTCCCTAAGTAAACTTAACTAAGGTGTAATCATGACCTAGAATAGGGTACAAGACATTTAATTACACCAACACCCCCCTTAAGTGCAACTTAGGGAGAATGTACACAAATGAAAACAATGCAAGATGGGTCCCAGCTACTAGGCCATGTTAGGTACCCATGTACAAATGTAATGAAATCTCTCACAAGTGGAGTAAAGATAGAAAAACCCAATTGGAAAAAACTACCCCCCAAAAGAGAGATGAAATACAAAAAGCTATGAACATAGCATGAGAAGGAAAAAAACCCATGTGAGGAAAAAGTCCCCCCATACAAGAGAAGAAGAGAGACAAGGTAGCCCCCCCTCAATGTACAATGCTCACCCATGGAAGATGCTCGAGAAGGAATGGAGAAGCTGCTCCAAAACTATCGAACAATGTTCCTCCCCTTAGGAAGAAACAATACCAAAGGTATATGAATGAAGTCTCCCCAATCCACAAGGGAAGAAGGAAGAACCCTCAAAATGTAAGAAGTCTCTGAAATCTGCTCAAAGTTCCATGTGTTAATGCTGAAAGATGCCTCCCCCAAACCATGTGAAGTTGCAATAGTCTAGTCACTTCTTGGAACCTATGAGAACCCCTTTGCAACAATACTCTCATTTGTTGAAAAATACAACTCAAGAACTAGCAAGGATGTAGGTAGAACATACTCCAAAGACGATGTCTCCTCAAAAGAGAAAGTGGCCTCCTCCAACTATTGTACATATGCATCCACAATTACATCAACCTCGAAAGATTGATCATGTAGAGGAGGGTCAAAGTGTTCCCTCACAACAACTAAAGAAGAATCATCTTCATCGAAAAGAAGATGTAAATAATCAAATGTGTCTCCCAAATCTGCAATGTAGGATTCCACAAACAAACTGCCAATGTCTGTCAAGTAGTCATCCCATGAAGTTGCTGCTGGAAGATAAGGTATACACTGTTGCACTGAATCACAGGGCACTGAAACTATCATAACACAAGTATCATCAAGTACATTAGTCAATGTAGGAGATGGAGTATCAACAATAGGTTCAAGAACCTTAGGAGTAGAAAGCACTCCAAGATTCAAGCAACCATACTCAATCTCCTCAAGTGTGTCCACACTAGGGTGAATTGAATCATCAAGAGGAGCAAAATATGATAAGGTGTAGAACCGAGAATGATCATCAACCTCCCAACTGCAACAAGAGCTCTGCTATGCAAATCTTGAACAATGACAAAATCTGGTGTGAACTCTACACTCTTTCTTGTACCACTATGTGTAATCTAATAGATGGAAAGGATGTTCCTTGACAAAGTAGGCACACATAGAACATCATTAAATGCTCCACCTTCAATGTCAATAGACCCCTTCCCACAAACTTCCAAAGAAGTGTTGTTGGCCATCAAAATGGGTGGTGATGAACAAGAATAAAATGAAGAGAACATATCCTTGGATGAAGTCATATGATGTGAAGCTCCTGAATCAAGGATCCACCTATCTGAATTGGAATTTGCAAAAGCAAGAAATGCTTGCCCCTTATGTTTCTCATATTGAGATGAAGAAGAAGGAGATGAGCTTGATGTTGTTGCCATGAGAGTTGTACTTTTTCCCTTAGAAGAAGTGGAAGGAAATGAGTCCTTCTCTTGATATGCAGCTGGTAAGTTGATGTTGTTCTTCTTAAGGATGTGTTTCAACTCATCAATTTTCTTAACATGACAATGATGCTCATCATGACCAATCCTTTTGCAATATGCATATGTTGGTTGCTCCCTATTGCTTGAATTGTTGTACTTCTTTGAAGAAGATGAAGTTGAGCTTTGTTGTGGAGGAGTGGATTGTTTTCTCTCTCCTTATGGCTTTGGTGAAGATTACTTTTGGTCTTTCCCTTTCCCTTGCTTATTGTTTCCATGATTGACCACCAATGCTTTTGAAGTTGAAGATTTGAGAATACCCATTTTCATCAACTTATTTTGCTCAAGAATCAAAAGATCTGTGAGAGCCTCAAAAGATGGTGTTTTGAAGTTACTTATTGTCAATCTTTGAGTTTGAAAACTTGAAAAAAAGGCTGCATACTCAACTAGAAGTTTATCCAACAAGTTGAAGACCAATTGATCATCCTCTTTCTCAATACCACAATCTTTTAGTTGTGCTCTTAGCTCATTTTCCTTAGTGACATAATCCTGAATTGTATCAAAATCCTTGGGATCAAGGCTTAGGAGATCATGTTCAAGTTTGTATCCCTTAACCTTATCAACATTGCCATACAAAGCAACAAGCTTATCCCAAGCTTCCTTAGCTATAGTGCATTTATCAACATGGAAAATAAGATTATTTGAAATGAACTTTCTAAGTGTACCCAATGCCATAGAAGTTTTAGTGAGCCAATCCATATATGTTGTTGGATCTACCTTAGGATCTGAAGGTGCAGTTATGGTTCCATCAATGTAGTAAATTAAACCTTTTTCCATTAGTTTACTCCATGCACAAACTTTCCATGTAGCATAATTATGTGCAATTAAGAGTGGAACTTTAGATGAACCCATGATGGAATGAAAGAGAACAAGAGAGAAAATAGGAACAATCACACAAGAGACACCCCCCCCAAATTCACTCAATCAAAGTACCGCCCCACAAATAGATGATTTCAACATTTTATAATGCAGTGTGTGTACAATATGCCACTTGAAACTTGGCTAAGTGGGCTTATGATTTCTGATTTACAACTTGCCAAAATTAGGCTGAGAGTAGACTAGAACAAATAAGTAAAGACCTAAATTCAGATCAATGCAATACAAGTGCCAACTAGGCCAAAAAGGACCGTATGCTAAAAGTACAAAATCCACTCAATATTGCTTCAAAATGATTGTAGATTCAAGAAGTAGATGAAAAATCATGCACTTTAGAAAAAAATGACACCTAAAAAGGAGTTCGTATGAGCCTGAATGAAGCCTGTGAAGTTACAAAAATAGTGACAAGACAGGTACAGTGTTGAGAAACTGAAAATTATAGAAAATTTGTCCACAAAAATTAGAAACCAAGTACACCACTTTGATGTACACGAAAAATTAGCCCAAATAAAAAAAATTGCTTGAAAAAAGGAGCAAAAATGAGCGAGATATGAAGCTCTGAAGTCAGACTACAAAATTGAAAAGCTCATTGGTGAGGGGGGAATTTTATTTTTGAAAATGATGATGTCATTGATGATGCAAGCTAATGTCATCAATCTGTGAGGTTAAATTTGATGGTTTTCTGACTGTCACAAGCAACAGTGGGTTAAAATTGATGGCTTTGTGGTCGTCATCGCCCGACACAAAATCGACGGAATATGTTGTCCTTACGGAATATTCATTTCGATTTAGCAGTTGTTGGAATATTTGTTGGACCTTTGAATTTTTTCCGCTGATGAGAAGGACTGCCAGTTGCCTAAGAATCTTCACCGGTTTTTCTAAAGGATGACACTGGAAGTGAAATGAACCACCAAAAATTTTAAAACCTACCACCGATGAGAAGTCTGGCTACTGGTGGTGCAGAGTGGGGAGAGAGGGGACTGTGTGGTTCTACCTCCGCATGCCACATGGCACCTGCAGAGGTACCATGGTACACTGCGATACCTACCTCTGCATAGGGTAGCATACAGTCTGTTGTACGTAGACTTTAAATTATTTATTTATTTATTTTATTGTTATTTTTTATTTTTAAAAAATTTACAAAATCAAAACTGCGAAAATATTTGTTTAATTTTTTTTAAAAAATAAATTCGTAGATTTTTTTTTTTTTTTGAAAAATAAAAAATCATACCAATTGCAATAATGGCTAGGCTGTATGGCTCGGCTAGCAAATATTTTTTGCCTCGATAGACAACTTACTCCGATTTGGATGAATTGGCAGTCGATCTTAGGGTTTTTGGCCCTTCTAAGCATGATGGCAATGTCCTTTTCAGTTGAAAATGCTTCAAAGTGGTAGCTAGCTCCTGGGTCTGGCAACCACCTCCAGTCTTCAACCCTTCATAGATTTGGCCTCCAATGTCCAACTGAGATGAAACGAAAGGAAAATCTAACTATCTTAGACACTCCAGACACAATGGTGAGCTCAGATCTGATGCAACAAGCTCCCAAAATGCTTCTGCAACATAAGAAAAAAAATGGAATCCTCCAAGAATCTCTCCAAATGACTAACCAAAGACACTCCAATAGCTTTGATACCATGTAAGAATTGGCTATGAAGGTAGCCACCCAAGATCTAGAGGCCTAATAGAAAGCACAAAAGAGAGAGAATAGAATATGACAAGAATAAATTGTATTCAATGTCAATAATATGAGATGATGAGCAGTACAATAGTACATAGGAGACCCCTTGGTTATATATCCAAGGTGAGAACATAGGAGTGCATAAGATTATGACAAGTGTCATAATCTTATGACATGAGACAACTATGAAAATTTATCATTCCACTTAAGGTGGAGAGATAATCACATGATGTGTCCACAAAAGGTGGAAGTGATGAGGTAATGGCATGTCAAGTCCACCAAAAGTGGAAAATCTCCAACAACCTCCTATGTGGTCCTTAAGTAAACTTAACTAAGGTGTAATCATGACCTAGGACAAGGTACAAGACATTTAATTACACCAACACACACAAATCACAGTAAGAGATACCAACACAGAAGATGTGAGGTAGAAAAATAATCCACTTTCAATTATTTTTCAGATAATGAAATTATAGACTCAAAACTTACATGCTACAACCTCATGGGTTTGATTCATTACAACAAAATCAACTCTAAAAATAAAATCTACTATTCAGAGCCACAATCTACACTATTGGAGCCAACTTCTACAATCCCCACTTTACCCTCTTTTTTTTACCCAATAACCACCCTAAAATGTGCTAGAAAGTTCAACTTTCTCTTTTGTTTTGGTTCAGAAAGTCCCACCATTTGATTTCTGGCCTAGGAAGAAATTTTAATGAAATTCATTTTTTAGAGGGGAAACTTTTTGGGACCATAACTTTTGATCTGGGTGTCTAATTTTCCATTATTGCATATTGTTGGAAATCTCTCAAAGAGATATACAATGCATGAACCGACCATAATCAACCTTTTGAGCTGTTTTGGGGCCTCTAAAGTCTTCATATCTGAAATTGAAGGTGCATTGGAGAAATTTCTCTAGACAAAAACTTTAATATCTCCCAAATCATGTAGGATATTGAGGTGATTCTCTAGTAGTACACAAACAACAATGTATGACTAAATAAAGTACTAAAAATTGCATATAAATGACTAATTTTAGTCACGTGACTATTAGTAGTTTATTTGTAGTCATTTATAACATGACCAAATTTATGACTAATCTATTTTAGTCATTTATTTAGTCATTGATTTTTAGTCATTGATTTAGTCATTGATTTGGTCATTGATTTGGTCATTGATTTAGTCATATATTTATTCATTAATTTAGTCATAAATTGTCATTGATTGTTGTTAACTGGTCATTTATTTATTCATGGTAGTCACTTATTTAGTCATATATTTAGTCATTAATTTAGTCATATATTTAGTCATATATTTAGTCATTAATTTAGTCATTATTTTAATCATATATTTAGTCATTACTTTAGTCATATATTTAGTCATTAATGTAGTCATATATTTAGTCATTAATTTAGTCATATATTTAGTCATTAATTTGGTCATATATTTGGAGAATGCTCTTACAATAAGTAGTCTATGAAAATGCAAACCAAGAGAAAATTTGGTTGTGATTGAAATATATGAAATTTTAAAGCTCTTATGTTATTAAAACTTCAAAAAAATTGGGATTGAAACAATATTTGAAAATAATTGTATGTATATTCAAACCGTATATAAAATATGTTACAAAGAACTATATACATAAAGTTTTGAATATAAAATATTTTGTAGTATGCAAACTACTGATTTATTATGCTTTTAAAATTGAAAAAAACTAAAACTAAATGGTGTGAATGCATGTCTTTGGTGATGCAATTGTTGCACATGAGATGGGTTGTAAATGCATCTAGTAAGACACCGGTTTTGCATTTTCTCCTTGCTTTGTACCTATCCACAATAAAAAAATAAACATATTACTAGGTAGCATAAACAATGAATATCTTGAAGGAAGATACCCATAAGCGTGAGTAAGTCTAATAAATAAAAATGCATAGAAATAATGATATTAAAAAAGAAATGCATTTCCAAAAGAATTAATATCAGAGAAATATCTTAAATATTACTATCTTATCAAAGTAATATCTCCTTGCTCTATACATGTCCACAATCAGAAAATAAACATATTACTAAGTAGTAGTATACAATGAATATCTTAAAAGAAAATACCCATAAGAAAATTCCCAATGAATATCAAGAATTGACAATTGCACAAACAAGACATAACATGACTTATAAGGTCTTCATCAATCCATTTAATTTCCATAAATGTCTAAACAAGACATAACATGACTTATAATTACTATCTGATTGCACAAACAAAATTCAATGAAAGGTATAATTATCTAAGCTTGCAACTGAAGAAAACCTTGCAGCTAAGGTTTTGGACATTGCATATTGCAACAAGAGTAGCAAAGAGGGATAAGGAAAGAATTAGATATTTCAGGTATATTTTCTTAACCAAAAAGGAAGCATAAAAAAGGAAAAAATATGATGATTTTACAAACAAAGCTAAAATTATTTGCCATTTTGAAACTCTAATGCAAGCAAAAAATTCTCTAAGATTCATAATATATAGAAATATGAAGAAATAATTATGAATCCAATACCAAATTGATTGCAACCAAATAAGTAACATATCAATTCAATTGCAAAAAATAAGGAATAAATTGTTTAAAAACCGCATTTGACCAATTGCAACCAAACTAAGTGATGCAATTGCAAGGAGGTCATGAAAAAACCAAAAGAAAATTATGTAAATAATTTTTCATGATTATGAGAGGAAATAACTTGAAATTTTAAACCACAACTAAAGAGTGCAGAGCTATTTTGTTGATAGTACATTTGACAAAGGCACTAAATAGTTGCAAGACAATCAATTTACTCTAACAAGAACTTGAAAAAACCAAAAGAAAATTCTGTAAATAATTTTTCATGATTATGAGAGGAAATAACTTGAAATTTTAAACCACAACTAAAGAGTGCAGAGCTATTTTGTTGATAGTACATTTGACAAAGGCACTAAATAGTTGCAAGACAATCAATTTACTCTAACAAGAATAATGCATCTAACCAATCATCAAAATTTCTAAGATCATTTAGAATTTAGGACCAAATTTTGGAGAAGGGGCACTTTTGATTACACATTTAAAAGAGACAGAGAACTGAAATCAGAAAATGGAAGCACTAAGAAAGTTAATAAGTAGCATGTTTTTCCAGACAGGTTATGAGTTCAAAATTTATGAGATGAGTACTTATACAAAAATTGTAATAAAATTGGATGGCTAATGTAAGAAACATGGGCACTTAACCTTATTCATTTTGCTTACTTAATGCTCAAAATTAAACAAAAAATACTAGTCAAAATTTAAAAATACACACAAATGAATGGGAAAATATAGACCTAAACATTAAAATAAGATCACGTCACTTAAAAATACTAAGCAAAAAGAAGAAATCCAAACACAATGTGAACCATAAACACAGTTATATACCTAATAGAAAGAATAAGATTCTTCATTTGTAGAATCTATATTTTCCTATTGATGCTTGCACATGCTACATGGGAAACTGTCATAAGAAGATTCAAGAAGACCACTCAATGCAACCACTAAACATATGCAGTCAAATTAATTGATGAATCAACAACACATCTGCAAACTCATATAATGTTGTGGTCCTATGAAAGAGCATAACACACCAAATTTCATATCAAGAGGTGGTTGTTGAAGGAATTTTTACTTCAACTATAAATTCCTAAGCATTTTTCAACAAATTCAAGAATTTTCAACTGGTGCCATAGATAGGATCTCAAATTTTTTCCCTAAAGTTAAAGGAAGCTATTACCAAAGGCAATCTATTCTTGGCCTAAAAATTGTAGAATACATTTCAAAAAATGTTTATTTTGCTACAAAAAACTAAATTTGAGAATTTTCAGCTAGTGCCATTGATAGGATCTCATATTTTTGACCCTAAAGTTCAAGGAAGCTACTACCAAAGGCAATCCATTCTTGACCTAAAAATTGTAGAATACATTTCAAAAAATGTTTAATTTTCTATATAAAACTAAAGGGAGAAGGAGAAGGCTTTGAATATAGCAACTCAAGGGAAACAACAAAATTAATATATGAAAAGATAGGTACTAAAATAACTCTTGAATTACCAACAAAAATCTAGAACTTGATCCTATGATAGGGCCTACAACACCAAATTTTATGGCAACAAGTAGTCCAAATTAATGAATGAATAAAATAAAACATTTTTTAGAACCAAGCTCTACTTAATTCATTGACAGATACCTATCTATTGATACCAAGGCCCCCAATTTTTGACTTTTCACCCAACCCGTGGGAATTTGAAATTTGGTCATGTCCAAGCCAGAGAGGGTGGGCTCCCCCATTTCCATTACCAAAAGAGTTTGGGAGTGGCAAGCTACATCTGACACTGAGACCATTATGAGAATGCAAGATAGTACCCCCGTGCTATTGGTTTCAACTCCTCAAAACTCTTCCTCACTAGTATTGACCTTTCACTGGCAAGCTACAACCTAAAAATAATGCTTTGATGAGGGTTTTAGAGTATGTTTTTAAAATAAAAATTACAAGCAAGATCCTAATACTAAGCACATTTAGCTTTTAACATTACAACATCCTTTACTCTATGTAGTTAAGTATATATTAGCATAATTAATATATAACTAGAAATATTTTGATTTTATATGAATTCTATAATGTATGCCATACCCTATTTCAAATCACCCATTTTGGCATAGGAAAGCTAGATGCTAACAAAGTTTGTGGGGCTCCATCTCATACTTGACAATGGCATTTATTGGAATACATCTTGTGCATACCCTACAACCATTCAAGCCCTTGAGATCACATTTTTGTTTCTTTCCCATTGCTATTGGTTTCAGATCCTCCAAACTCTTCCTCTTTGGTATTAACCTTTCATAGGTGAGATACAACTTGAAAATAAGGCTTCAATTAGCATTTTAGGGTATGTTTATTAAAATGAAAAATACTGCCAAGATTTTTCCTGCCCAATTTTCCCACGCATTTATTTATTTATTTTTAATATATTGAATTAAATGGATTATTACAAACAATAAGAGCTACCAAAGGTAGCTAAAAGGAAAAAATACCTTACAACCCTTGAATACCACATAGCCACAGGAGGGTTGTATGTAGATGCCCAAACCAAAAACTGTACAATAATACAAAGCTATACAGACAAACATAAGCTACACAAAATGCCACACAGCCACAGGAGGGCTATATGAAAACAACCAAACCCAAAAATGTACAATTTAACAAAGTTGTACATACAAACCCAAAGCTGCACCAAAACACTCATTTCATATACTATACAATTTTACTCTAGCTGAGCTTGTTATCGGATTGAAACTAAATAAACTATAATATATAATTTTCTCACTTTTGTACAATAAATATTACTAAATATAATACTATATAATATAATTATTAATATTATAATATAATATTATTGTATAATAATAAATACTTTATAATATAAATACAATATTATAATATTATATAATATCTTGTCAAATCAACTAACTCCAAAATTGGATGGCACTGAAGTGTGCAACCTATACTCATCTATAGGGGCAAGTGCCAAGCTTCGATGAGTAGGAGGACATGGGGGTTGTTGCAAAACCTTGGCTATGAGCCTGGGTAGACTGGCCCCCAATGTAGATCTTTATGGTAGTAGCAAATATTCAAATGAGAACTTTGAAGACTAAAGTCAGGAAATGTTCCATATACATAGCACTTTGACATGGGTTAGTCAATCCTGGGAGATGGGGAAGCCCTGTTTCAAGGGTGCACTTTGTGTGATCATTAAAAGAGAATTGGGTTAATATTGTTGAACTGGGATGTGGTGGTAGATGGAAATGTTAGGAAATCTAGAGACATTGATAGGGGCCTCAGGAAGAGTTATCTTTTCTTTTTAATATCTTTCCCACCATAAAATCGATTCAATTGGAGATAAGGTCTAGTGGCTGGAAGAGCATTGCATGTCCCACAATTTTGGGTGCACCTTCGATGGCCCTTGAAAATTTGGAGGACCAAGTATTGTTCATGCCTAGTTGTACTCATAATGACATCAAGTCTCCAAGGTGAACAACCTTTGGTCAATAGAACAATGTAGGTAAGGGAAGTCAGCAAAATGGATCCATAACTTCAGGAAAAGGATTAGCTCTAAGGGTTGGGCCTATGGGTATGTGCCTTGAACCTATGGGTTGTTGGCGACTTGCCTAAGCTACTACCATGGTGAGTGTGGGCCATTGCATGTTGATCAGGCAATGGACACAGGATGCTCCTTTGTGGGGGCTTTCCCTAGGTGGCGAACAACTGAATCAGAACTAGTACGTACAAGGGGAATCCAACTATTTAACTAAAACAAAGTATTGTAATGGTCCATCCAGATGCTGAAGTAATGTGAATTTTTCCCAATGCTCTGAATATCAAAGTGAAAAAATTCAACCAAGTGTGGGTAAATGGTAGGAGTAAGTATGACTCTCTTAAGGTAGACAAATGCCTCATCATCTAATTAGTGATGTGCATGAATGGATTAATGAGATTCCCACTATCCCTATCTACTATCTAGTGAAACTACAACCAAGGGAATGGGATTGGAAGAATTAGTAATGAAAGAAGGCCCTATTGAGCTTGACTCTAGTTCAACTTTGTGAAATGACTTGAGAGGTGTAGAATAAGTGGGATTCATTTTGGTGCAAGTGAAATACCACTACTTTTAACATTATTTTACTTATTCTGTGAGGCAGAGATGGGGCAATGCCCTTGTTTTTGGCCTTAAGGTGCATCTAGGTGTGTCAATCTAAGCAGAAGACATTGTAAGGTGGGGAGTTTGGCTGGGGAGCACACCTATTAAAAGATAATGCAGGTGTCCTAAGATGAGCTCAATGATAACATAAATCTCATGTGGGACAAAGGGTAAAAGCTCATTTGATTTTGATTTTTAGTAAAAAGACAAACTGTGAAAGCATAGCCTATCAATCCTTTATACTTTTAAAATTTGAAGCTAGAGGTTTCAGAAAAGTTAGAACATGGATAACTAGCTTGTGGCAGCCAAGCATTCATAGTGACGTTGCTTTTTGATCCTTTGATGTTGGATCTTCCTATCATTATTAAGCAGAATTCACCAAGTGTTGGATTGTTCACCCACCAATAGGGAACATGAGTTGGGATTAGACCATCGTGAGAAAGGTTTGTTTTACCCTACTGATGATCCACGCCATGATAGTAATTTAACTTAGTACAAGAGGAACTATTGATTCATACATTTGGTCATCCCAATTGGTTGAAAATCTAATGACGTGAAGCTACCATGTGTCAGATTATGATTGAATGCCTATAAGTCAGAATCCATGCTAGATGCAACACAACTCTCTCTTTCGCTACATCACAACTCATAGTAGGGGTCCTCTTGCACCCCCAGGGGCCTGTGACATTAGCTATCTCTGATCGGTGCAACAGCCTAGTCAGAGCAACCTTGGATAAAAATTTGAAGTGGTTGACAAGAAGAATCTTTTGCAAATGACTTAAATGTCAAATATATACATATATATATCCACAAATATATATAATATTATATAATATGTATATTATAATATATGTTATTATATAATATCATATTATATTATAATACATCCCACTCCCTCAATTAGATTTTTTTTTTAATTATCCACTTTAAAATCATATTGTCTAATTTTTATTTGGGTAACTAATTATTTCATTTTTTTTCACCCCGTGATCAAATTAGTCACTTATGATGATAAAATTAGTCATTTATAATTTTTTTAGAAAAAATGAGTAGAATTTAGTCATTTTTAGTTGTTATTTTATTAGTGAAATTGACCACAATTTTTCTTTGATACATTTGACATGCTAACACAATAGGAAAATCAAACTGACTTCAAATCATAGTTAAAAATATTAATGATTCATTAACATAATGAGTAATAAAATTTAAAGAATGTAAATGTTAAATTTTTTTATTAAATATGTGAAGGCCTTAAGACTGCACCGAGAGACAATGCCTTCCACACAATAGGTATTTTTGGTGCACCAAGCAACCTAGGTAGCCAAATGGTCTACTTAGGTAAGGGTCCCATGAGGGGGGCTTAAGCTCTATGGATTATGATCAAATTCGAAAGAAAAAAGAATAGAGTAATAGTATTTTATTTAGCCATTAATTTAGTCATTTTTATTTGTCTAATATTAGTCATTTATTTAGTCATTTTTATTTGTTTAATATTAGTCATTTACCTAGTCATTTAGTTGTGATTTTACCTGATGACCAAATTAGTCACTTTTAAATGACCAAATTATTCATTTATTTTCCAAATTTTACTAGTGTTAGTCACATGACTAAAAATTTTAGTCACATAGTCATTTATTTTCCAAATTCTACTAGTGCTTTCATGACCAATTTTTTTTTCAATTCTTCTCCTTGGGGTAAATTTTTTAGTAAGTGCCCATTTTTTGTTATTTTTGATGCCTGATTAGCTTACACCCCTTAAGTTCCATCATGTGACTTAAAATAACTAAAGAAAATAAAGAAAACAATATTTTTTTGGGTGATACAAGATTTCCCTACACCACTAGATGCTCCTGCATTAGACACCCAAGGTAATTTGAAAAGTGACACTATCACTTCTCAGGAATTAGAGGGAAACCAAGATGGTTAACCTCAACCTTAGACAACCATGATGAATCTTCACCAGGCCTTCCTCCATTTCACCAAGTGCTCTACATATTGTCTATTTCTTGTGCTTCTACCCACATAGCTATTCGAGATTTCTTCTATCTCTTCCTTCTTTGAAGTAGGTGATGGAATTTTCCATTGTTCTTTTATGAACCCCTGCTCTATATCACCTTCATGATACTCTATCAAATTAACAATATTGAGCATGGGAGAAATGTTTATTCCACTAGGAAACTCTACCTCATAAGCATTTCTTGAATCCTGCTTCTTTAGGATCTTGCATTTTCTAAACCTCTTCATCTTTAACTTGTTATATGTACCAATTGGAAACCGTTCCTTCCAAAAATGAACCATGACTTCATCTCCTACCTAGAACTCGTTAGACCTCCTTTTTTTATTTGTCTGAGTCTTATATTCTGTGTTCATATTATTGATATGTTTCGTCACTTCTTCATGCAAATTCTTTAGGTGCTCAACAAAATATTTAGCCTCAACACTACTCTTCTCCCCCTTATCCACCTTTCTTAGTTTAGAAGTAGTTCTTGGACTGCTCCCATACACAATCTGGAATTGTGAATTACTAGTGCTCTCATTGACAAAATTATTATAAGAAAATTCTTTATATGGTATAATCAAATCCCATCCCTTAGGCTTATCTCATACTAAACATCTTAGTAGGTTTCTCAAACTCCTATTCACCACCTCTATACCTTTGTTTGAAACTATACTCTTTGGTAGAACATGTAGTCTCACCAACTCTTTGAAAAACAACTTTATAACAGGAATAACATTATTGGTCTTATGACACATAATGAATATGCCATCTTTGAAAATATATCCACCACCACAAATATGGAATCATGCCCTCTCTATGTCCTTGTCAAGTCAATAAAATCCATGCTAATATCCTCCCATGGCCTCTCAGGTACAGGTAATGGATGATACAATCCAGTATTCTGACTTACTCCTTTCACCATTTGACATACTCTACAACTTCTTACAAACTTTTTCACATCTTGTTGTAATTTTGGCCAATAATAGTTCTCATTGGCAAGAGAAATGGTCTTATCTCAACCAAAATGTCCATCCAATCCTCCACTATGCTTCTCCTTGATTAGATTCTCTATCATTGAACTCCTTAGAGTACATGATTAGCTTCCTCTAAAAAACATCTCATATTGGATTAAGAAATCCAACCATATCATCTTATCCAATGTTCTACAAAGTGTGGATCTTCAGGATATAAACTCTTGAGTTCATTGATCCCAACAACCTCTATATTCATTTCTATCAAAAAAAAATCCTTCTACTCAAGGCATCTACAACTTTATTTGACCTTCCACTCTTGTGCTTCAAAATGAAGGTACAACTCTGAAAAAACTCAACCCACTTTAACTACCTTTGATTTAACTTTCCTTGACTATTGAGATACTAGAAAGTCTGGTGATCAATATATAAAAAAATTATTTTGGCAACAAATAGTGTCTCCATTTCTTCAAAGCTTAAACTATAGTATAAAACTTCTAATCATAGATAGAGTATTTCTTCTTAGCATTATTCAACTTTTCACTAAAATAGGCAACAAACCTACCTTCTTGACTCAAAATAGCTCCTATGTCAATGTCACTAGCATCACAATCTACTTGAAAGACCTCATTGAAATTTGGAAGTGCCAAAAAGGGTTGCTCTATAACTTTCTTGTTCAACATATCAAAAATTTTGGTTGCTCCTATAGTCCACTTAAACTCTATTTTATCCCCTCTCGTTGCTTCAGTTAGAGGTGTAAAAATACTACAAAAATTCTCAATAAGCTTTATGTAAAAACTGGCTAGACCATGAAATGATCTTACCTTTGTAACACTCTTTGAGGTAGGCCATTCAATGATAGATTTCACCTTCTTTAGATCCATTTTAAGACCCTTTGCTGAGATAACAAATCCTAGCTACACCAACTCTCTCTTCACAAAACTACATTTCAAATTAATCAATAGCTTCTCCTCCCATAGCTTCTCAAAAACTCTTTATATATGCATCAAGTTCTTCTCTAATGTCTTACTAAAAATAAAAATATCATCTAAATACAATAACAAATTTTCCTAAAAATTCTTTCAATACCTCATTCATAAGCTACATAAATGTGCTTAGTGCATTGGTTAGCCCAAAATGCATGACTAGCCAATCATACAAGCCCTCCTTGGTTTTAAAGGCTATCTTCCATTCATCTCCTTTTCTAATCCATATTTGGTGTAATCTGCTCTTCAAATCTATCTTCATGAATTACTCAAACAATCCATAATGTCATCCATTCTCGGCAAGGGAAATCTATACTTGATGATGCTCTTATTGATGACTCTAGAATTTGTACACATCCACCATTCCCCACCCTTATTTTGTGCTAGTACTATAGGTATTACACATTGACTCAAACTCTCTTTGATCAATCCATTCCATAGCAACTCTTACACTTGTTTATTTAATTCTTCACTTTCTACTAGAGTCATACGATGAGCTACCTTATTCGAAAAACTAGCTCCAAGAATCAAGTCCATATGATGACTAATCTTTCTTACTAGAGGCAAACCTTCAAGTATGTTATAAAAAATAATAGCTTGAAACTCATTCAACAAATCTAAAACCCCTACAGGTACCTCAATAGTATCTTCTTTGTCAATTCTAGGGATCAATGCAAAACACATATTGTCATGCCTCATACCTTTTAGGATCTTTCTTCCATCAAAAAAATAAATTCTTACATTACTACATACCTTTTCTTCTACCTCAACTTAGGATGAACCCCATCCTTTGTCAAAGAATAGGTGTTAGCATGACCATCATGTAGATCAAACTATCACAGTCTACCTAACAACATATGGAAAACATCCATAGACATAATATCACACAATACCTCATCATGGTAATTTCCAATCTTGAACTTTACTAGACATTATTAATTTACCAAGGATTTATGGTCCTTCTACAACCAAGCAAACTAGTATGGGTGTAGATTACTTCTCTCCAATCACAACTTACTAACTATTTGGGTATGTGCAGGATCATCATGGGCCAAAAAGTGGCGATATGATGGGTATGTGTAGGGTATGTGGCTGACAACTTCTTTTAAACCAAAAATTGATGAAATGAAAGGGTTTTTAAAGGAGATTCTTAGCTTTCCAATAATATAAATTATGCTTTACTTTGAATTTAATAAATAATTATTATTCATTTTCTATTTGAAATATGACTAAAGTCATGATTGATAGGTTGATTGAAAAACATCTATAGCTTTCAAACTATATCACATTATATGCTTTACATAAAATAGGATTAAAAAAAAAATGACTTTCATGAGTTTTGACCAAGTTAAGGTGGTTAGACATATGAGTTCTTATTTTAAAAGTTGTGATAAAAAATTCATAATTAATTATTTACTTGGAAAAAAATTACAAAATAATATGCATCACATCCAAACATGAGTCCTCTACTTATGTCTAAAATCTTATAAAAAAATATTATCATTTTATTGTGGTTAGGGTGGTCAGACAGACACCTACTTCTTATTTTTTCTCTAAAATTTAAGTACTACTACTTTGAAATTTCAAATTTTCACCAAATAGATTTAAAAAAAAAAGAAGCCTAGTAGTTTAGAAACTACATTCAATTTTCTATAGATTCTATTCTTACATATTTTTGAAATAATATAGATAACTTATTCAAATTTTTACGTCAAGTTTCCTAACTCTAATTTTTCTAAATTTTTTGCCACTTAAGGGCCTGTTTTTTCCATGATGATCCTGTACATACCCATTTCTTCTAAAACAAGGTTATCAATACTACCTCCATCAATAATAAAATTTAAAAATTTACCTTCACACTTACATCTAGTGCAAAATAAATTCTTTCTTTGAGTAGGTTCCCTCTACTCATTCAACGAGGCTCTTCTAGTAACAAGAACCTCTCCTATTTCTACATCCTTAGAATGTGAAGACTTAACATCTTCATCTACATGTGCAACTCGTGCATTACCCTTAGCTCTTCTATTTGTCCTTCCTTGATGTTGAGGATACTCATAGGCTCTATGTCCTTCTTCTCCGCACTAAAAGTAGGTTCCACAAAATCCTCCTCTTCCTTTTTGGTCTCCATTATTTTGATCACAAGGTTAGTAAGTGTTATCTCCTTTCTGGTTATGGCTACTACCAAAGCCTTCACCCTTCTTTTGATCTTTCCTCCACAACCTCCACCTTGTTATTTTTTCTCAAGCCTCTTGTTTATCCATTGTCCAACCTTTAGAGAAAACTTACAAGTGTCCTCAATGGTGGTCATTCTTACCAGTGCTAATTCTTCTTGTATGCTTGGCTTCAAATTGTTAATATAATTAGTATCTTTCTCTTTATTCACCTCATAATTTCCTATCCAAATCAGGACCTTTTGAAATTCCTTTATGTATTCTTTCACTATCCTTGTTCCTTTCCTCAAGCTCTACATCTTCTTGAGCAACTCCAATTCATAATCGACTGGAATAAATTTTTCCTTCAATTTTGACACCATTATGTCCTATCTAGAAATTTTATCTTTCCCTTATCTTCCTCTTTCTAATTGGACCTCTTTCCACCATATACTGGCATGACCTTTCAATTTTTTATTTGCAAACATTACTCTGCGAGGATCTTCAATCTCCTCAAACTCAAAAAATTCCTCCATGTCATTGATCCAATCGATCAATTCTTTAATATTCATGCTTCCACTTATAAAAGTTAAATCCTCCATTTTAGATCTCTTCCCAATGCTTGAGATTACTCACAACAATCTTCTTTCTCTAGGATCCATTAGATCTTGCTCTTCCTCTTCCATTTCCTCTTTTGTTTCATCTTCACTCTCATCTTTGTCTCATTGCACATCTCTTCTTCAAACCTCTTGTTGCAAGGTTTCTAATTACCTTCTAAGGGATTCGATTTCATCTCTAGGTGGATCTCTTCCTCCACCACCTCTACCTCTACCTCTACCATGCTGGGAAAGTCTTGGAGGCATCTTGAACTCAACCCACACTCACAAGTCCTTCTGTAACTACCTCATGTTTGACACTCTATTACAAGCTCAATAACTCCTACTATAATACCACTTGATGAGAGCCAAACCACCTAAAATCACATAAATCACAATAATAGATACCAACACAAAAGATGTGAGGCAAAAAAAAACCCACTTTCAATTATTTTTTAGATAATGAAATTACAAATTTAAAACTTACATGCTACAACCTCATGGGATTGATTTATTACAACAAAATCAACTTTGAAAAGAAAATCTACTATTTGGAGCCAGAATCTAAACTATTGGAGCCACCTTCAACAACCCCCACTTAACCCTCTTTATTTTAACCAATAACTGCCCTAGAATTTTCTATAAAGTTTAGCTTTCCCTTTTGTTTTGGTGCCAAAATTCTTGCTATTTGATTTCTAGCCTAGGGAGAAATTTTAATGAAATTCACTTTTTAGAGGGGAAACTTTGCGGGGCTATAACATTTTATTCAGGTGTTTGATTTTCCATTAATGCATATTGTTCGAAAGATCTCAAAGAGATCTAAAACATGTGAACTAACCATAGGCTAGTTTGTCAACCTTTCGAGTTGTTTTCAAGCCTCTAAAGTCTTCATATCTAAAATGAAGTTGCATTGGAGAAATTTCTTAGGATGGAAACTTTAATATCTTTCAAACTATGCATGGTGTTAAGGTGATTCTTTCATGATTATAAATGTTTTTCAAGTCCATATGAGCCCATTTAGGCTGACTTACTAAAAATATTAAGTTCCTATTATTTGCTATTTTTAATGCCTGATTGTCTTACACCCTTTAAGTTCCATCATGGGACTCAAAACAACTAAATAAAATAAAGAAAACATTTTTTTGGGTGATGCAAGATTGTGATACCACTCTATGTGGGCCAAGCTACCCAAAACCACACACATCAAAATAATAGATACGAACACAAAAGATGTAAGGTATAAAAATAACCCACTTTCAATTATTTTTCAGATAATGAAATTATAGATTCAAAACTTACATGCTATAGCCCCATAGGCTTGATTCATTACAACAAAATCAACTTTGAAAAGAAATTCTACTATTCAAAGCCACAATCTACACTATTGGAGCCGCCTTCTACAACCCCCACTTAACCTTTTTTATTTTACCCAATAATTTCCCTAGAATGTTCTAGAAATTTCAACTTTCCCTTTTGTTTTGGTGCCAAAAGTCCTGCTATTTGATTTCTAGCCTAGGAAGAAATTTTAATGAAATTCACTTTTTAGAGGAGCAACTTCGTAGGACCACAACTTTTGATCTAGGTGTCTGATTTTCCATTATTGCATATTGTTGGAAAGCTCTCGAAGAGATCTACAGTGTGAAAATCCAACCATAGGTGAGTTTTTCAACCTTTCAATCTATTTCAACACCTCCAAAGTATTTATATCTGAAATTGAAGCTACATTGGTGAAATTTCTCAAGATAGAAACTTTAATATCTCCCAAACCGTGTAGGTTATTGAGGTGATTCTTTTGCGATTTTTTTTTTTTCATTTCTGCTCCTTGAGGTAAATTTTTAGGTCCATACAAGCTTGTTTAGGCTGACTTACTATACACTGTTGGATGCTCCTACATCAGTTTAGTTATCATATATGTTAGTGAGCCTGCCCTTACCTGATAGAGAACATAAATTTTAATGAAAATACTTGACACACCTATGATTGCAGTAAAGTGGTATGAAGTACTACTCATTCCTTGCTTTTGGTAACAATTCGTTAAAGGGTTAGCCAAATCCTTAATGAATTTTTTTTCTATTTGCATCTAATAGAAATTTATCTATTTGTTTCAATTTTCATGATAAAATGGTACAAGAGTATCATATAAAAATCTAAAGGATCACCCTCTTGGGTTTCATAGAGCCCAAAGTGTAGAAATATAGGCCTAGCAATCCTTTACTTGTTTGTTGGCCATTCCTTACCTTTGCTTATCATTGAATTCTTGAAAATTCATAGGTATCTGGTGAGATCAAGTTTGGTTCTCAAAAAATAACCAACATGCCCCATCCTAGATCATAAGGAAGAAAACAAGATCACCTTCAAGGTTGACTCACCTAAGGGCTGAAAGTCAACCTTGTCATAAGGCATCTCTTCTTCCTAATGAGATAGTAGGAAATAGGTGCATGATACCCCATTTTTTCCTTTCTATTTATAGTAAAATTGGTGAAACTCCATTCCATTTTAACACACCTATTTTCCTTTATTTCAATCCCCAAATGGAAGGAATATTGCTTTCCATGATTTTTTAAATCCTTTCCCAATTGGCCTCCATGACATTATCCATTTCCCAAAAAGATTTGTGTTTATGCCAACTATTGTCAAAAATAATTAAATCTACTTTTCTAGCAAAAACATGATCCAAGATAAATCTTCCCAAATTCCAACATATAAATTGGACCGATAAAATTAAATTAAAAATTATTATTATTTTATCCCTCAAAATTGACTTAATAATTTTTTCTTGAAAATCTAAATTACTCGATTTATTTGCATGTCCTAATTAGCAATTTTGAAAACTAGGTTTACTAAAAATAGTAAATACTATTTTTAGAGAAGGGAACATTACATCTTCCCTATACTATTGGGTGTATAAATGAAAAACCTACACAAGGAATATCATTGATCCCATGTGTGTAGAGAATGTGATGACTAAGGAATTATTTTATGTGCATGAGCCGTATCAAGACACTTATGAACAATTGAGAGCATGGTTAAAAATGCATGATGGTTTTCTTAGCCTATGATAGGTTTGATCAATCTTGCTCTTAAAGTTGGACTGAAACAATTAGATGTATCATTCTCTATCATCCTAATGTCACACCAATTTTGTGTGAAGCTAGGTTATCCATGGCTATGCTCCATGAATACCACCCCATTGGCTGTCCACAAGTACATAAAGTTCCCATTTGAAAATAAAATATACATAGTGCATCATAGTGGGTTTAATCCGTTGTCTTCTCACAAAAACTTCTCATTAGATTACTTTTGGAAACAACCCATGGGACCAATTAAACCTTTTGGGCACTTTTTTAGGTCATATCAAAAATTTAAGATGAAATGCATAACATAATTATCTCTTAGCAATATTCCTAAGAATGATAAGGCTATGGTTGTTCTTCCCATCCCACAAGTTGTGGATGAGCCCATTCCTAAAGAAAATTCTCTTCCAAATTCACAAAGTATTTATTCTAGAGTTCCTCTACCTACATCATACAAGAAACCAAAAGACAATAAAAATATTACCGTTGTGCCATCAAAAGAAAAAAATTGTATAGGCCTAAGGAGAGAGTTGCTTCCCAACCCCCAATGGTCTCTTTAGTTCCTCCCCTAAGGGAATAAAAGAGATAAGTGGTTGAGAAACCTAGTCTTACACCTTCACAAATTAGAAACCGAACAAGAAGAAAATGAAATGTTAAATAGTGTAGGCATAGAAATAAAGCTATTGTTCACCAATTGGAATAAAAGAATAAAAAATTACCTAATGATCAAGCACCTATGCAAAAAAAAAAAAAAATGAATTACAAATTTCACCAAAGCATGACATTAAACATTAAATATTTGAACCAAAACAATGAATTAAACAAGAACATACAACTAAAATTTTCATTAAACCTTCCATTGTGACAAACTTGGATGATGAAAATGAAGAAGTTAAAATTGATGAACAAGTTCATAAATAACTATATTTATTGTTTTAAAAGTCTATGGATTTAGATGGGGGAGATTGTTGGAATCAAGGAACACTGAGAGGGGGGGTAAATTAGTGTTCTACAAAATTTAGCTTTATTCACCTGATCTTTAAACCACTTACGACATTGAAGCAAAAGAAAGATGAATGAACACAAAACAAGCAACCACAACACCATAACACAAGGATTTTTTATGTGGAAACTCTGTTAGGTGAAAAACCATGGTGGAGTTCAATCCACAATATGAGTCAACTAAAATAAAAGTGTTTACAAAAGGAATGCACATGCATTCAAAAACACTTCCTAGAGCTCCTTGCTCAAATACAAAAGAAGACTCACTATCTTACAAAAGATTTGGATTACATCCAAAATATTTGAACTAATAAAATAGCATCTATTAATGCCTAATTATAGTTCTGGTTAAGCACATCAGTTGCTTTCTTGACCTTCTATCTGATTATGCTCTTTTGCTATGTCTTCTTTAATTTGGATCACAATTCCTTTTCTACACAAGTGAAACTGTGCACAATCGCTCTACAATCCTTCTGAATTTCACAATGCACATTGACACACTTCGTACATATCTCAAAATGATATAAATGATCACTTATATATATATATATATATATATCTGCAACTAAAGATTTAATCAACCACATGTTGACTTCAATAAAACATAAAATATTTACAAACTGTTGGCTCAAATCATGAATAATTTTCAATGTGCACCAACCAAAGTCGGCCATAACATAGTGAGGACCCAAATTAACATGCTCGAACAATAAAACACTTAAACAATTAATCCTCAAATATCCGCAACACCCTATATTCATCAAGTCATCCTTTTTGCATTGTTAAGTAGAAAATCAATTAATTGAATCTTCTAACTTTCACACTGATCAATATGAGGTTCTAAGATTCAATGATAACATAGATCATACATCAAGAAACCTTCCATGAGATCCACAACTCAAAATCATAATAGAATATTTCATATGAATCGATAAACACAATTTTGTCGAATGCTCTATTCTAGTTTGACAGTTAATCACAAAACTTAATTTTAACCTCTGGTATGATGAAATGTTGATGTGGATAAAATCACTAACTAGGGTTTCCATCAATGACAACACCAAATGAATTGTGTAGTGTCTCTTGTCAACAATCTCCCCCTTTATCATTGATAACAACACTTTGTGAAAAATGACTAAGTTTCGGATTAGTACCAACATAAATTACACTACCAACCTTCAAAACTTCAAAAAAACAACTCCCCCTAAGATGATGAAGGAATCCACATACCAAAATCAAACAAAAACTTCTATGCACAAACTGCATATGTACAAACATGCTTCTACAACTTACATAAACTTGAATATATCTACAAAATTACTCTTCAACAGACTCAAACTAGTGTCCCAACTCTTTTTGAGACTCTCCAAGATAGTCATGTGACCACATAATAAGTAAGATTGCATCTGTATAGACTCAAGGTTTTCCAGATCACTAGCCACCATAGCATCTTGTGCTTCCTTCAATACACTAAGCATTGTCTCCATCTTAGGACCAATTAGTCCTCTCAGCTCACATACTCTTTCAACAATTCTTCCTTCTTCATGCTTCAGAATTTTAATATTTTCAAGTAGAGATATGACTTGACCTTCTTTCTTTCCAATAGAAATGGTTAGAGGATCAAATGCTTAAGAGATATCTACTAACTATTTCTCATATTATTTCATTTTCTTTTCAATGTCCTTAGTGAATTTAGACAATGATAAGAATAAATTATAAATTTTTCAACCTTTAGACATGATGTAGAGCCAAGGTGGAGAAGATTCAAAACTAATCAGACCTTAGTAAAACATCAACTTTTGAAATCTCAATCAACCACATTGGATCAATTAACATCAACAAGATTAAAGACTCCAAAACTCCACAATTTGGATTATCTTTTAGAGAAGGACACTAAAATACCATCTCAAATCCAATTAGGATTCCACTCAAATCCCAATGCCATATTCCAATCATATTTCACAAGTCTATTTACAACTTCATAGTGAATCATCAGACTACCCTGCAAAAAGGCTACAAGAATTAACCCTATTTTACAAACAAAGTTCTCTTTAAAATTTTTCTAATCCCACAATCTCTTGGACAGTCATTAAAAATGTTTCAAAACACCCAATTCCATAGGTCTTTGACAATTTCACATCTTCTAAGCCATCATTTCCCAAAACGCTCAATTTGCTCATAAAAACCTAGGGTTTTTAGACCTTCTTCCTTCCAAGGCCTTCCAAGCCAAACTAAAGCATCAAACTACTTGTTTAGGGTCTACATAGGAATTTCATACTATTTCCTAGGAAACGCCACCAACAATTCACCAAGACCCATCACTGACCCACCAATTCCTGCATGAAAACACACCATTTCACACCATGGTGACATCTTACAGTTTGCAACTCACTTTATTTCTACTCTAAAATGCAAAGGAACATGTTATAATCTAACTCCATGCCACCACACTAAGTAAAAAGTCAGGAAAGTAAGTGGGGATGGCTCAAAACATGGAGGAAACTCAACTGGTGCCCTCACTACCTTGTACAAGTAGACCATAGAAAGCCAACAAAACACTTCCCAAACTTATTGTTAAGAATTCAATATGAATTCAAATGTATGTTACCACTATTTTCTATAGGAGTCAAAAGAATTTAATGCATTAATATCTATGTGCAACCTGTACAATGCAAGAAAAACATAGAAACACAAAAATAGATGAAGGAAAACAATAAAAAATAGAAAAATGTTGCTTTTATTGAAATAATGTCCACCACTAATGAATCATCATCCTTCCCTCATGCCTTTCAAAGGAATTTATACATTTTCAATTCATGGAAATTTTCCCCAATGCCCACAACCACCTTGTAACCACCTTAACCTTCATTTGGCTTAAAAGCACTAATATTGACAAGTATTTGCTAAATGAACACCATTATGAAATATTGTTGTTCAAGACACCTAGAACCACTTAGACACCTTTATTTTACCCCTAATATGACTTCTAAACTCCTTTCTTGCACTCCCATTTATAAACTCAATAATTTTCCTTCAAAGGCTACAAGGACTCTTCAAGTGCAAGATTAACATTTCACCTTTAAAGGACTCAAAATTATTCCATTTACATTATGATTGGTCCTTTTAGACCTTATCAAGCCATAAAACAATCCTATATCACTTAGACCCCCAACAATGACTCCTCTTGACCTTCAAACATGGAAGTTTTCAACTTGGTGATTAGGTGCTCCTACACCAAGAAAAAGCACCTTGAATATTCTTTACACAGGTAGCTAACAAATATTTATCATTAACAATCATCCCTTTCAATCTATTAAACCTTTTAGCATCAAATTCCTTATGAACCTTATCCATAGATAAATTTTCAAGTGACTCAAAGTGAGTACTTACAAAATTAACAAGTTTCTTCATCTGACCAGATGGAGAATCTGATGAATCCTTGACATATGAAGGCATGATCTTCTCCAGAATACCAGATACAAGATTTAATAGCTCAATATCTTCAATATGATATTTCAGAATCTCCTCCATTGCCTTGGCTTGTGCAAATGATGCAACTTTCAACTTCTGAATGGGAGATAAAGTAACCAAGTTGATAGGACCTTTAACTAGTTCAAGATCAAACTCCTCTTGTTGCTCTTCCAAAAAATCCTTTATTGCCTTAGCAGTGTCTCTTTCTTCCACATGAATCTCCTTTGCCTCAACCTTCTTTTCTCCAAGCATAGATTCTTCCTTAGCTTCAAGAATCTCAATTTCATCAACTAACACAACTTTAGGAGCTTTAGTCTCCATAGGAATTTTAGTGTCATGTATATCTAGAGGATTTAGACTATCCTCAAATGTGTCCTCTTCAATTCCCAGACCAAATGGAATATCTTCAACATGCACTTCTTTAGAAACAACATTGCATTTGTTTTTCAACAAAAAAAAACCTTAAGGATTTTCTTAGTGTCTTCTGCAACTTCTTTAGTTTTCCCAATCATCATCTTGTTCACCCTTGTTTTTCTCTTAAAATCCCTTTTAGCTTCATTTAGAATATTCTTCATCTCTTCTATAGACATCATTGGACACAAATCAACAAGTATCCATTCTCACATTTTCTCTTCTTCAATTCTTGCATTCACTCTACTCATTTCTAAGACTTCATACAACCCATTAGGCAACTCAGACATTATTTCAATGAGATTCATACTGAAATTATTCAAAAACTTTATTGTGGCTTCCTTAAGAATTATTTGACTGACACTATCAAAGGTGTCATACCATTCACAAAGTGATCTAAGATTACCATCCTTAATCAAGGATTTTTTCACTTCTTCTATAGACATACTTGATTTGTTAATTTTCTCCATTTTCTTTGCTTTCTTTTCACCAAAGGGCTTGTCCTTAGATACTTTTGATGCCTTGGTGCCCATATGCTTAATTTCTCTTACCTCTTCATCAGATTCAATTTCTTTATCTTCTAAAACAATAGCATAGACTCTTGTGTTCTTGTCCTTCTTCCTCTTTCCTTCTCTACCAGATGTCTTGACCTGAGCTTTCATAGGACTTGAATTCTTTGTAGGATTGGATAAGAGAGTAGAGCTCCTTGTAGGTCCAGATCTAACAGAGAATGTTGTTGGACTAGTAGACTTAGTTCTAGCTGGCTCTCCTACTTCAACTTGTTCCCTTTTCCTCCTAGCTTCTCTCACAAATTTAGCTGATATCCCCATGCTTTATACAAAAGCTTCCACTTCTTTTCTTACCTTTTAGATTATTATTGGCTTCTTCAATTATGCATGAAATTCCATATTCTTTACCTCAAAGGTACCAAACCTTTGTTCTGTCATATCCTGAGGTTTACTTAGCAAGTGTTGAGCATATAGCTCCAAAATGTATTCTTCAACCTAACCCATAGGCATTGTCCACATTGTTCTAGGATCAATAGCTTCCATCAAACACTGATCAATATCAACCATGAAGAAAATTGTATCCTTATAATTTTCCACAATAGATGTAGGAATCCTTTCACTGGCTTGCATCTCATTCTAATTTTTTTTGAAATAACCCCAGATGGTATATTTTCTAGCTTTTCTATTACCAATTCCATACAAGATATCTCTAATTTGAACAACTACTAGTTTATCACCTTGCCATTGAAATTTTCCAACTCCCAGAACTTCATTCATGAAATAAAAGAATAAACATAACAATAGATTACCATACTTGAAAGAATTCTTCTATCCTTCTTAATTTTTCCAAGTTTCTTAATTAGTTGGCTCCGAAGTAACTCACACAGGTCATAATATGCATTTTCTTTCACCATCTAATATGCTGCATAGATTGTTGTACCAGATACATAATTGTCTCAGCTGGAGTGATAAATCTTGTAACCAATGACAATAGAAGAAAATCTCACATCCACTTCAACAATATCATCAATTTTCATAGCTCTTTTGTCAAACACTAAACCAGTTGCATCTATGACTATTTGATTCATCATATCTTTTTGATCTCATCTATAGTAACTTTTTGTTCTCCCTTTTCATCCTTTTGCATGATTTTTCTTTGATTTACTGGACCCTTCCTGCTTCTACAAAATCTTGCAATGTGACCAAATTTGTTACAATTGTAGCACACCACATTTCTTTGTCTAGACCAATTATTTGCTTGATTTTCTCTTGATTTGCACTAGTTAGTGTTGATGGTCAAAACAACACAACAACATTAAACAAAATATCACTATTCTATTTCTCCTGAAAAATAAAGACAACATATAGTAATCTAACTCCCAAGGTCCTTGTAGTTGGTTCTCAACTGTGCCGATATTGCTCAATGGTCAATGTAACTATAATAAGCAAGGGGCCTTTGTTGGTAATAAGGAACAAAACTACATTATATCAGCTAACCTACATTTGGGGGGGGGTTTAAATAAAGATAAAATGAGAGATCAAATATTTATCACAGACGAACATAAAAAAAATTCTTAATATCTAGACATGCATGTAAATAATGAGTGTTTCTTTTCTTAACCAAAACCACAACATGATGCAATCCATAGAATAATCTATACCACTGCATACATTCATAGTGCTAATTCACAATCACAACCATTCATTAAAATGTTTACTTCAAAACTTAAAATAGATCATTCACTCATCATAAAAATAGAGATCAAATAGATATAACAGAAATGTCATTCACAAATAACTCAATGAGATAATCTTGAATCTAGTTTCCTCTATTGATTTCCATTAAATAGAAAACATTTAGGCACATCAAAAGCATTGGAATTCAGATTGATTATGATTCATTAACTTTATCCAAAAAGGTAAAAACTTAACAACATATAAAATGTATAAAACTATAAAATATAACCAAGTTCAAGTGAAATTTTCAAAGTATGTTGCTAACAATTGTGAAATTATAAGACTATAATTCCTATTGCTATCATCAAGTGGCTAAACTTTCTTCAATTAGCTAACCTTTACAAAATAGAGCCAAGACGTACTTATACATATATCATGCACAAGTTCCTCTTCATCAACAACTTAGATCCACAATTCAAGGAACCAAAACTGAATGAAGGATTGGACTATTGATCTTAAGTTCCAAGACTAATTTCTTTGTTACACAAAATTCTGACATCCAAGGAAGAAGATGGAATTGATGGATTAAACTAGAGTTAATTTTATATCAAAACCTTGCAAAAGAGGAGAGAAGAAGATGTGTCAAGTGAAGAGAGTGTTCAACCATTAGCTCACTTTTGTATTGCATGCTCAATGATGTACTCATCATAATTAGAGAAAACTTGTTCAAGGGTATCCAAATCAAGCCCATCCAACCAATCATCCTCAAATTTAATCCTATTTAACTCTGTTGAAACCAATCCCTACACCTTTAATTTTATCACTTCCCTTCTAGTAGCCTTTACTTCTTCCCTGATGTCCATAAACCTATCTAATAACAAATCTTCTCCATCATCCCCTTTTTGCATTACCTCTTCAAACCTACTATTCCACTTCTCCATCATCTTATCCAAAGAAAGACTCTCCTTGACTAGGGTATCTAGATTGACCAAACTAGCCACCATTTCCTCCAATTCATCAATCTATTGGTTCAATTCTTTACTCACCTCTTGAACCTCATTCTTCTGCTCATGAATAGACTTGGATTTGTATCCTATTATCCTCATAGTTTTCTCAATAAAATCTGCATTATCATCTTCAAGAATTGACTGCTCAAGTAGAGTTGACTTAGGCACTTTTCTAATATCCTTAATCTTTTTAATATATTATTTATACTCTTCATCTTGCTTGTCTAGATCTTCAGCATGCTAGTTCAAACTTCCTACCAAATCAAGTGTTGTTTCATGAATCTTAAAACTATCAGTTAGTACATCATCAACCTATTGATTGATCTTATCAATCCATCTTTCCAGCATCCCCACCTTACTCTTCATTTGCACCAAGTCATTGGCTTCCTTCTTTGTCAGTAAGATTGGGGATTTAGGAGCAACAACTTTTTGAGAAATTGGAGTTGAGACATCTTTTAAAAACTTATGCAACTAATCCAATTGAGCGTTAACCTCATATTTATTTTTCTTGTTTTTGATCATCTTGGACTTGCTAGAGGAAGCTAAAATATCAATTAAGTTCATTTGCTAGTTCCTTGTAGGTCTTCCCAAATTCACAGTACCCAAAAAAAATCAATCATTTACATATCATCCTGATTCTTATCCATCATTGGTATTGCAAATTTAGCAATAATTTATCCTGTGTCTAGAAGCTTGGTGGAGTGAAGAACCTTGGCCTTCTCTCTGGGTCTCTCCTTCTCAATCTCTTTCATCATCTCATCCCAATTGAGAGGCGGAGGTTCAACTATCTATTTCTTTTCCAAGTCAAGCTTTAACCATGTAGGAGTAGTAGGATTAGTAGCTACTTGTGCTAAAGAAGAAGCAATAGTGGTAGAAAATAAAGGTTGAAATATTGTGTTCTCAGGTTGAGAGTCAACCTCTTACACATTTTCCTACTCTCTTTTTGCCTCCTCTTGTGCCAGTTTCTTAGCCTCTTCTTTATCCTTTTATTCTTGCAACCTTTTGGCATCAAACTCCTTTAAATGTTACTCTTCCAACTTCTTTTCCTCTAGCATCTAGTTCCTTTGTCTTTTCAATTCCTCAACATAGTCCCATAGTTTTTTGTACTTCTTCTCATGTAGAGAAAGCTATGTAGCCTACCTATCTCTCTCCAGGAATTATTTCTATTCTTTTCTTTGGTGGGCCTCTTCTACATCCTTAAACTTAGCCTCAAGGGCTTATTTCTCTCTTCCTTGAGCAGCCTTCTTCTCCTCAAGATCATGAATCCTTTGCTACAAATCCAACTTATTCCTTTCCTATTTCATTTTGATCTCTTGGTCCCTTTGTTGTTGTTGTTTGACTAATTTATCAGCCTTGACCTAAGCTTTCAATTCTTGTTGCTTCAATGCATCAGATTGTGCCTTAGAATCAATCTCTTGTTGTTTAGCTAGTGCCTCAGCTTGTGCCTTTGCATCTACTTCCCTTTTAGCCTCCTCAAATAGCTTCCATTGGTCCTCTTCTTTTAAAACATGGCGATTCCTTGCATCGTTAGTTACATCAAGAGATACCACCAAATGAGTCTCCTTGTCAGATGAGGTAGCCTTAGAGTCTATCACAATGTCATGAATTTCTATCTCTAGCTCCTTATCCTTCAATAACTCAACTTCATTATGGAAACTTTCCAGAGGAATTTCCTCACTTGGTGGCTCTATAATAAGGGGTTGAGTGGATGCTTCTACTACAATAGATGTTGAGGCACCAAATTTTGTTGCCACTTCTTCTTCATGTGTCTCTAGAGGATCTTGAGCAGGAATTTCAATTTCCTCTCTAGCATTAGGAGGGAAGAACTCTAGGGTCTCCTTAGGAGCCATTCTTCTCTTTGTCCTCATGTACCCTTGAGTTGTACTTGCAACCTTTATTTTCTTTGAAGTCTAAGCCGTTGGCTCCTTAATCATCATGACCACCCACTAAATGATTTTTCCCAAAACTATTCTTGCAATCTGCTTTATATCGACAGACTCTTCCACATTCCAATCCACTGGATCAAGATCTTTAGTGCGTATATTCTCTACCACATATTGCAGATCCAAAGTTACCATATTGTCTAATAATGTCTCTAGGATGTCCTCCTTAATACCATACTCAACGATGAGTGGGATAGGAAATCTTTCATAGTTTCTCTTTCGTAGATCATATTCATCTGGTAAATCCATCCAAAAGTCCTCCAATACATTAAAATGTTTGTTAAAAACACTAGGAAGCAAGGCTTGAATCTTGTGTCCAAGATAAGAATGCTTTCTAGAAGTGTAAAAACCCAATTTTAGCTGAATCAACTCTTCAGAAACTACCTAAGCTACCACAATATGTGGATAGCTATACTCTCCCAACTTCATGGGGAACTTGTGACAACCAATCTTGTGCTTAGTACCAAATTTGAAGTTGACCCTCAAAGCTTGATAGATAAATTCCATGAAGACAATCCTATTCCTACAACACCTAGGAAATAGATGTGGGTGACCATCAAAACAAGCCAACCTAAAGTAAGTAAATATGGGGTATTGGATATACCAATGTCCCCACTCATTGATGAAGGCCATGGCCTCCTTGGTTAATCTATAACCAACATCCCATGTTAGCTAGTTAATGATGACATAAAGAAATGAATCATTAACCCTTTTGAAGTGTGACTTTGAGGTTTACAAGGTAAGTTGATCATAATGATCCCATACATTCTTCTATCCTTGAGCCTCTCCCAATACACCAACTACATTAATTCCTAGAAAGATCCCTCTTCTGGCAGCTACATAGACTACATACGAGGTCATGAAGAAACTCTTAGTTTCTCTAACTCTTAGGATCTGATTATGTATGCAATCTAAGACAATCATGGGCCAATCAAATTGTTGTCTACGATCAATGATAGTTTGGATGAATGGGAACATCCATTCTTTAAATTGGGAGGTGTCCCTCTTCCCAAACACCCTAGAGAGAATCATTATTATATAAAATATCTCCTTATAGAAGTCTACCCTCTTTGGTTGATCAGGAAGATTTTCCAAAGTCTTTATTAACTCTCATCCAACTCTTATTCATATGAGTTCTATTGGTCTCCTTCTTATCACTATATAAGTTGAGGGCTTCAGTTTCATTTAACTATCTGGGATTTTTTGGAGTAAGAGGATTGAAAATAAATATAATCATCTATGGTGTTAAATCAATAATCACATTCCCCTATAGATCCACACATTCCCTTGTGGTAGGATTGTAGGCTCCATCTATAGTCAATATTAATTCAGGACGTTGGACTGATAGTTGGAAGATAGCAACATGTGCTTGTCCATATTGGACTATCCTTCATGTCCTTCTCATTACATATTCATCGGTTTAGCTCCCTACCTTGAAGTTTCTGTAGGTTGGTGTCCAAAAATCTCTCAATCTCTACAATAAACTCATGTATTAGATGAAAAATAGACATAAAAGTCAATATATCAATTGCCATCTATCTCTACGTCCTTGGAACAACATTATACTTAGAAAAACTTTAAACTTCATCAGAGGTAGAGCCATAGAAGAATAAGGAACAAGCAACTATTCTAGTACAAAGCAGGGTTAGAATCGAAATCATGACAAGACCAGAATTGGGACCAGAAGAGAAATTGAACCAGAAACTAATTTCTAGTTCCAAGTTCGACCTCCACTTCAGCTCCAACTTCGTTTAAGAGAAAGTGTGAAGAACAACATTTATCAATAACCAAAAGTGGGATCATTTTAGGAATGAACCTCAATGCCAAACATCCTTGTGATGAGTTCGGTCTCTAGTCCGCTTTTGCTAGTTTTATCATAAAAACATAGCACTTTCTTGAAGACATGGTGATATGAATCTAAGGACCTAGGTCACATAGTTTTTATAAGGAAAACCAAATAGAGGGGATTAACCCATCCCGTGAACTGTACAAAGACCAATTTTAACCTGAGGGAAAGACATTTTGTAAAGGTTGTCAAGAAAACTCTAGTTTGCACGACATGCCAATTTAGAAAATTAGGGCATCACAAACTCATCACATAAAATCATGAATTGACATAGAATCAATATTAGAAGGGTTTCTAAATAGATTTTAAAACACTTAAAGTACATAAAACCCTAGAAAATGGAAGCCCTAATTAGAAACTAGGGCACAACAAAACGCACCTGCCACAAAAGTGACAACAAATGGAAAAATACAAACAAAAGAAAGAAAACCTAATGAGAAAACAGAAAAAAGACAAAAAAAACCAAAAGAAAATAAACAACAACCGAAGAAGATTATATGAATGTGCAAAAAAATGATGAGGAAGCGCATGAGAAAGCAATGACAACAAAAAACAAGAAAAGAAGGGAAAAGAAACCCTACCTTGAAATGCCCATAAGGAAAGAATGAAGGTTGATAGAGATTCACTCTGTGACACGCTTCTACAATCAAATAGCTCCTCTCGAAGTTCTTCTAGCTCTAGTTCATTTAAATTCTTTGAATAATAATGATATTGAGCTAATTAAACATAATTAGGATTTTAAAATCATTTCACACATGTGAGGAGGATGCAATTAATGCCATTAATGTGGTAGGTTAGAGGCAGAGCAAACAACACAAACAAATAGTTAACCCTGTGAATCACCAAAAGCAGGGCAAACATAGACCTAGATCTGAGACAGCATAAATAAATTTTAACAAGTCACTTACCTAATTCCGAACCTAGCTCTAGTCCTACAACAAAGACAAACAATGAAGAAAGGAAATAGGGTGGGATCAAAATGAAGACCAAAACTGGAACTAATACAAATTTCAAGTTCTAATTCCAACTCTAGTTCCACTACAGACCAAGAAACAAGAAATGAAACAAGGACAACAAAAATGATAGGAAGTAAGACCAGAACAAAAACTTGACCCAACCCAAAGACCAATGAAAACAACAAAACAAAGCAAACAAGTGGAGTTAGAATTGGAATGGGAACAAAATATAGAACTTTTAGAAAGCTCCAAGTTTAGTTCCAATTCTAGTTATGCTTCTACTTAGGCAAAACAAAATGCTAGTAAAATGACAAACAAATCAAGGGCGAAATAAACCCAAGAGTTCAAAACAAAATGACAAAAAAAGAAAAGAACAAGGAGAGAAGACAGACATGGAACCAGAATTGAACTCAGGCTTGGAACTAAGGAAAATTTCTAAGTCCAATTTCCGTTCTGAGTTCGCTTTTGCTTGAGCAAAAGAAAGAAATAATTATGAGCAAAGCAAACAACTCCTAAGACTAAAAAAAACACCAAAGACAAAACAAAGATAAGGGGGACCCATTTTGTTCCAAAATAAAATGGAGTGGTTATGCAAGGCATAACAAATGGTGACTTGGCTGGTGAAATGGTTTACCCATTTTTAAGATACTGAAGAATTCAGTCACCTAGAACCTTTAATTTATGAAACATGTTAACTTAAGTATGATCAAAATATTTAAGAAAAGTTGAGCTAGAATCTCATATGTATATCCACATGAACTACTTTTGAATATGA
The DNA here is from genome assembly GCA_007258455.2 of Sequoia sempervirens. NCBI lineage: Eukaryota > Viridiplantae > Streptophyta > Pinopsida > Cupressales > Cupressaceae > Sequoia > Sequoia sempervirens. The sequence goes on from VDFB02193867.1 coordinate 623,412,842, forward strand.
GTGTGTGCATATATGGTGCATCCTTCATAAAAACTTTCTCCACCCTTGAACAACTACTCCTAAGATCCAAGCTACATAGGTTGAGTCCTTCAACTATCATGCAATGAAATCCTAGGCATTGCTTCGATGCTAGTCAGGCATCCATAGCCCTGACAGAGATACCTCTAGTTCTCTCAAAGCATTTCTCTACTACCAGAAAGGCATCCATATCCCTAATAGAGATAATTGAATCACCCATTTGATATTGAGTTTTATTTCTCTCAATGGTTCTCTTTTCTCTTTTTCTTTTACAAGCTTCATTTATGGGAATTCTTTATTGATTTTTCTCAATAATCATATATCAATAATCTTCAATGTGGGTTTAAAACTATAGTGGACCTTATGAAAATTTTGGGAATCAAAATTTTCACTTGAATCAGAGATATAATCACCTTGAGATGAATAGGAACTTTACATAGGTAGATGTTCTATCTATTTTGTGACAGATTTGAATCATAATTCATGAGATTATCTACAATGTACCTTTTTCTTAATAACTTTTCAAACTAATGTTATAATGACCATAATACATAAGTTTAGAATGAAATATTTCAATAGATATGCCTAGAAATATCTAAATCAATTTCTGTCCTAGTGCCTACAACATACTTTGAATAACAACCCCTTTATTTCAAAATGGAAAGAAACGAAGGCCCCCAAGGAACAAGACAACACAATAGAAAGAAACAAAAGAAAACAAACAAACAAACAAATGAAAGAAGTAATTACATATAATACAACTGACTCAGATAATCAAACCCTCATGGGCCAAAGTAATGCTTAAGAAACTAACCATTGATAGGAAGTGGTCAACCAAAAAAGAGTTTTAACCCAAGATCTTAGCTATTTGGTATAGACCCAACCAAAGTTTATCAAACTTTTTGTGGTCCCAATTTTTCTCTTTAGCCTTCCCACAACAACACAAGATCTGGTATCCTAAAATCTTTTATTTTGGCTCTCTTTTCAAACCAATGTTTGAAAACAGCTTGATGTTTGAAGAACTGTTGTAAAGCAGTGTCTCTCTGTTCTTCCATGCTTAAAATATTGGTTATCCTAACCTCAATCTGATCATCCTTTGAATAAAATTCCTGCATAAACATGAGAACAAGTATCTACAAATGTATGGGGAAGACCAGCTCTTGGCCATAAACTAACTTAAAAGGGGAATTTCCTAGAGTGGCCTTAATATGGGTTTCATCTGCCCATAAGGAAAATCTTAGTTGGTTATGCTAGTGTCTAGGATTATTCACTAGCAATTTCTTTATTACTTCCAACAGGTTCTTATTGGTAGAATTTTCTACACCATTTCCCTAAGGGTAGTAATTGGATGAGTAAGTGGGGTCATTGTCACATACTACGGTGAAGGGTACTCTAGACCTGGTTATGATTCTTTCATTAATAAATCTAATAGCCACATCTATGGTGATTTTTTTGCATGGCTAAGCCTCAATTCAACATGTGTAGTAGTCAATTGCTATTAAGATGAACTTATGACCTACAAAAGAGTTTGGATTAATTACCCTTAAAAAATCTAGTTCCCATTGGGTGAATGGTCTTACCTCATAAACTGGTTGCAAGTGCATTACATGATTATGCTCCTTAGGTATAGAGGTATAACATGTATGACACATCATGACATGTTTTTGTGCATCCATGAACATGTGGGACCAATAATAACCTGACCTGAGAATTTGATGGGCCAAGGAATCTACAAATCTGTGCCCTATGCAATGCCTTCCATGAAATTCAACAATATCATGCTTGGCCTCTTGTTGATCTAAACAACATAGGTAAAATCCATAATTTCTTTTGTATAAGGCACCTCCTTTGAGCATGAAATGAGCACTCTTCATCCTCAGTGCTTTCCTTTGAGTAGCATTCATTCCCTTTGGGAATCTATTGTTGAGGAGGAAGAAAATCAAATCTGTGTACCACGGATCCTTGGTGAATGAGTGCACTATATACTGCTGGAAAGTGATACTCTTGTCAACATCTACCATCACCTTTGAAATACCCTATCCTTAGACAAGATTCATTGGATGGATCTCTAGATCAAATTCTTGCAGAATAGTCATCCATTTTACTCTTCTCTCCCCTAACTCACTCTGCATAAGGAGAGACTTAACAGCTAGATCAGGAACTATGGAAACAACCAGGCTCCTAAGAATGTAATTCCTAGATTTTTTTAATACTCACACCATTACAAATTCCTGGTTCTCAAGAGGCGGGTACTTGACCTTTGCATTTTGGAATGAGGATCTCATGAAAGCAATTGGCCTTTCAAATTTGATGGGGAGCCCTATACCTCAAGAGCACTCTTGGTCTTCCCAAGACCTATTCTTTGGTCTTCTTAAGGTATTCCACTCTAACCTACTTATGGATTTCTCCTAAACCCCTAATGCCTTATAGGTCTCTCCACCAATTTCAAAATCTTCACCAACACTCTCAATTCACCATTAGGCTTCCCTGGGCTCCAAACTGACCCAAAGTGTCCTAACCACTCCAGGGGATAGGAAAGGCTATTATACTGTCTCTTTGTTTATTTGACACCTCATTGATCCATCTCATTGGATTCTTTCACCATTCTTCCATTGCTTTCTTGAAAAAATCCATTTTAGGCCTTGTAGCCTTTTGCCCCAACTAGGCCTCCTAGAACCTGTTTTCTTGGATTTTCTCAAAAACGGTCTTAACAAAACCCAAATATTTTTTGATATTGTTTCTATTGGTACCCTAGGGTTCAATATTTACTAGGTGTAAGGTCTCCCAAGTGGTCGTTCATATGACTGTCCTGATACCTCCCTAAATTTAAGGGTTTCAAGGGTTTTAGCTCCTTTTCCCAACTTTGAGGGCTTCAATGACCTCCTCAACTCTCCTCCTTGCACAAACATGTTTGGAATACATGTTCCCACACTCACATACTCTTTATTGGCACAAACCAATCCATTTAGTATCTTTTTTTACTAATGTCCTCTCAAATGCACTTGCACTCGCCTAGTGCTTGATAGTTTCTTCACTTCCCCTACAAACAAAGACTCCTAAACCTGTATTTACATTATTTACATAGTCCCCAACTTGATTCCAAGTGTCCATGAGAGGAAATCCATGGGAATTGAAGTGGGACTCATTATTCACAAAACTGGCCCAAATCGGCAATGAGTCCAAAAACCCAAAAACTTGCAAAACCTTAACTAGTTGGTCTAAATGACTAATATAATGCTAGGTACAATAAGTAAATGACACAAATGAAACACTCAAATCATCAAGTTAGTCCTTTCAATCCATTCTTGACTGGATGAAGGCTTAAACACAAAAATGCACTTAAAAGTTGCTAAATTCCAATCACACAAAAATGCTCTCCAAGTCTCAATTCATGAAAATGAACTTCCAACCTAGGTATCAGGGTTTGGATGACCTTATATACCTTTCTCCCATGTGCTAGGACCCTTGGGTCGGACCTAGAACAACATTAATGCTATTTTTCAACTTTTAGGCCAAATTGCCAAGGCAACATTGCCAAAATGTTCAAATTGCCAAGATTTTTCTAGGAACTCATAAATTTCAAGACTCCAAGCCAAACCTACCCTAACACACTCTAAAAAACACACTTGGGACTTTATAACATAGTCCTTATTCCCTTGGTGGTTGGATAGAACCACCTACAAGCCAAAAATCACTAAGATCTTCTAAAAGACCTTAAGGTGCTCTTGCACCATTCTCCCCCTACAACAAATAAGTTAAGGAAACTGTGGTTTCAAGAGATCCTCACTAATTTTGTGCTTCTTAAAGTCACCTTCTGCTAACCACGTAACCTCTGAATCTGGTTGAAGTTTCCACTTCACTAGGTGCTCCTTGTATGTCTTGTGCCTAGTCTTCTTCTCCCTTGAGTCTAAAATCTTGTCCACTTGTGGTCTGATCTGATCAAGTACCTTGAGTGCTTCCACATCCTTATTTATCTCAGCATTGTACTATTCTTCATCCATTTCTGGTCCTTTATACTTCACCAAGTCTTTCACATTGAAGATAGGAGAAATAGCCATCTCCTTGGGTAACTCCACCTTGTAAGCATTTGATCCATACTTAGCCAACACTTTACATGACCCTATCCTCTTCATCTGCAACTTGCTTGGTATTCTTTTCTATAACCTTGCCTTGTTCAAGTATACCATCACCAAATCACCTATCTCAAATTGTAATTCTCTTCTCCCTTTATTTTTCTTAGCCTTCAACTTTTGATTAGCCTCTATCAATGTCTTCTTGACCTACTCATGAACCTCTCTCATTGATTGAGAAAAATCATCAGCATGTCCATTGATCCCTTCATATCCTTTTAGATCTCTAATCTCAATTACACCCCTTGGATGTAAACCATAGACTATCTCAAATAGACTCTTACCCGTAGTCCTATTTGTGCTATCATTGTAAGCAAATTCTACTTGTGGAATCACTTGCTCCCATCCTTGTCCATACTCCTTAGTTAAGCATCTCAACAATTTCCCAAGTACCCTATTAATCACCTCTGTCTATCCATCCATTTGTGGATGATATGCTAAGCTATGAGACAAGTTGGTTCCTAACCTCTTCCAAATATTTTTCCAAAAATGCCCCATAAACTTCACATCTCTATCTGCAAGTATGCTCCTTGGCAACCCATGTATCCTCACTACTTCCTTGAAGAATAGGTGTGCAATCTGACTTGCATCATGTGTTTTCTTGCATGGTATGAAATGGCTCATCTTACTGAATCTATCCACTACAACAAACACACTGTCCAAACTAGTTGGTGTCCTAGGTAGACCTACTATTAATTCCATGCTTATGCATTCCCATGGTCTATTTGGAATGGGTAATGGCTGGTAAAGACCTACATTACTTGATATTCCCTTTGCCTTTTGACATACTCCACATTGTTCAACATATCTTCTTACATCTCTTTGCATCTTAGGCCACCAATAGAACCTCTCCACTAAGTCTAGTGTCTTTTTCAAACCAAAGTGACCACTCAAACTACCATTATTCATCTCTTGGATCAGATTCTCCCTCATAGAACCTCTAGGAACACACAATTGCTTCCCCCTAAACAATAAGCCATTTTGCAAGGTGCAATCAGCATATTCACTATGAAAATGGTTCTCAAAATCAATACATACCTTGTATATTTCAGAGAAATCATAATCTCCTTCATATAGGTCCTTAAATCCTTCAACCCCTGTCCTTTGTAGCTATATCTCTTGGATAGTAATCAACCTCCTACTAAGAACATCAACAACCTTGTTGTTAACCCCCTTCTTATGCTTGATGGTAAAGGTGTATGACTACAAAAACTCCATCCACTTGATGTGCCTCAAACTGAGCTTCTCTTGAGTATTTATGTAACTTAAGGCTTGATTGTCAGTGTATACCAAAAATTCTTTTAGCAATAGGTAGTGCCTCCACTTCTTAAGAGCCTTCACTAAAGCATATAACTCTAAGTCATAGGATGGGTACCTAGACTTTGCTTCATTCAACCTTTCACTAAACAATTCCACTGGCCTGCCTTCTTGGCTTAGAACAGCACCAACTGCTATCTTACTTGCATCACATTCCACTATGAATGGCTTGTCAAAACTTGGTAAAACTAAGATAGGTTGGGTAGCTATCTCCCTCTTCAACCTTTCAAATCCTTCATTGGCTTCTTTGGTCCACAGAAATTTTTTTTTCGGTCCTCCTTTGATGGTGTGAAGAATTTTTGCACAAATTTCACTAAACCTTCTCACAAATTTCCTATAGAATTGAGCTAATCCATGGAAACTCCTAACTTTTTGTCCCTGTCTTTGGAGTAGGCCAACTAAGAATGGCTTCAACCTTTCTTTTATCCATCTTCAAGTTCCCTTGAGATACCACAAATCCTAAGTAGACTAACTCTTGCTTCATGAACTCACTCTTCTCAAGATTGATGGTGAGCTTCTCCTCTTGAAGTTTCTTCAACACAAGTTCTAGGTACTTCATATGTTCTTCTTTTGTTTTGCTAAAGATGAGGATATCATCTAGGTAGACAACCACAAAGACTCCTTTGTAGTCCTTCAAGACCTCATTCATCACCCTCATAAAAGTGCTAGGTGCATTTGTAAGCTCGAATGGCATCACTAACCATTCATACAACCCTCCTGTGGTTTTAAATGCTGACTTCCATTCATCTCCTTCTTTCATCCTAATCTGATAATAGCCACTTTTCAAATCAATTTTGGAATAGAACTTAGCACCCCCTAAACAGTCCATTAGATCTTCTATCCTAGGAATAGGAAACCTATATCTAATGGTTATCCTATTTATGGCCCGAGAATCAGTACACATCCTCCACTTATCTCCCTTCTTAGGTGCCAACACAACTGGAACAACACATGGACTTATGCTCTTTCTGATCAGCCCTTGGTCCAAAAGTTCTTAAACTTTCCTTGCTATCTCTTTTTTTTTCTCTAGTGTCATCTTGTATGTAGCCTTGTTAGGTAGTGTTGCTCTTGGTATAAAGTCTATTTGATGGTTGATTGCTCTCTTAGGTGGTAGTGTAGCTGGTGTACCTTCATAAATAATGTCCTTGAACTGATCCAATAGTTGCTTCACTTTTGCTGTCATAGGTAGCTGATTAGGTAACTCCTCTTCATTTGGCTTCAACATGATTTCATAGACAACTCCTTCCTCCTTGATGTCCTTTAGAAATTCCTTTCCACTCAACAAAAGGACACTAGTTTCTACCTTTTCCACTATATTTTCTTCTAACAAAGACTGTATTTTGTAAGTCACTCCATCCTTCTTGAATGAATACTTATTCTCCTTGCCATGATGTACTACCTCCCTGTCATATTTCCATGCTTTGCCAAGTAGTAGATGGCATGCGTCCATTGGTAACACATCACATAGTATCCTATCATGATACTTTCCTATTGTAAACTCAACCCACACTTGTTCATTGACTAGTATATTCTACCCCTTGTTCAACCAAGTAACCTTGTAAGGGCACACATGGGGTATCTTGGTGAGTTTCAAATTTTGTACTGCCTCCTCTGAGATGACATTATCAATAGACCCTGAATCTATGATGACCTTGCAAACCTTTCCTAGTATCTTGCACTTGACTCTAAAAAGAGCTCTCCTTTGTTTGTGTTCTTCCTCGGTAGGTTCTTTGATCAAAATTCTCCTTAACATGAGATTCTCACCTTTCTCTGAATCTAGACTCACCTCTGATTGTTTGGAGCAGTCCTTTTCTTGAACATAGTTGATATTCCTCTCACTTTGTGAAGATGTTGGCTTGTCAGGACACCTATAAGCCGGATGACCCAACTGTCCACAATTGTAGCATTTCATGGAAGCAAAATGAGAGCTTCTTCCAAAGCCTCCTGATCTGCCTCTTCCTCCATTTTTTGAGCTTCTACCTCTGTAACCCCCTCTACTATTTGTCTCATGGGATTGTTCTCCAACCTTGGACTCCTCTTGACCTTTGTTCTCTTGGCTTCTTCCACCAAAACCTCCTCTATGTCCACCTTTAGGGTCTCTACCTCTTCCTTTACCTCTAGTATTGGAATCTTGTTTCTTTTTCAGTTTCTCTTCCACCTTAATAGCCATTTGATAGCAAATATGGAGGGTAGTAAGTGTGAAAAGACTCAACTCCTCATGTATGTTCCATCTAAGGTCATTTAGATACTTAGCAACCTCGATGCTTACAACTTCTTGCACTCTAGATCTAAGGCTTAGTTTTTGGAACTCCTCTGTATATGCAGCTACATCTAGGTCTCTTTGTTTGATTTTTTCCTCTTCTTATGCAATTGAATGTCATAGTCCTCAGGTAGATAGTTCTCCTTCACTTTAGCCACCATTTTATTCCAACTTCCTATGGGTTTCTTGCCTTACTTCTCTCTTTCTTCTTGTAGAAACTTACACCAAGTTAATGCTTGTCCTCTTAACCTTGATTTGGCTATCTTCACCCTTTGTGATTCTATAATTCCATGACATTCAAAGTGATTCTCCATTCCCTCTATCCATTGCATAGCCAACTTTGCATCCATTCTCCCCATGAACACTAGAACACCTTCAAGTTCCTTGCCACTCAATGCCTTCAATGCTTTGAGGAAGGGTTCCTCTACTAATGGAGGGTCAAGTTCTAGTTCTATGTCCTCCTCCTCTTGGTATTTACCCTTGTCTTTATCCTTTGACAACCGCACTTTCATCTTGCTTGTCATTTCAACAACTTCCAATTTTTGCTTCATCTCTTCCATAGCCTCTTGAAGAATCCTATTATTCTCTTGCTACTCTATCAAGTCTCTAGCTATCTCTACATTGGTCACCATGGTATTCTCTCCTATGGATTCACTTCTATCTGACATTTACTAGTTTCAATTCCCAAGCCTTTATTGGCTATGATACCAATTTGATGGGGGGCCCTATACCTCAAGAGCACTCTTGGTCTCCCCAAGACCTATTCTTTGGTATTCTTAGGTTATTCCACTCTAACCTACTTAGGTATTTCTACTAAACCCTTAATTCCTTATAGGTCTCTCCACCAATTTCAAAATCTTCACCAACACTCTCAATTCGCCACTAGGCTTCCCTGGGCTCCAAACTGACTCAAAGTGTCCTAACCACTCTAGGGGCTAGGAAAGGCTATTATACTGTCTCTTTGTTGATTTTACACCTCACTAATCCATCTCATTGGATTATTTCACCATTCTTCCATCGCTTTCTTGAAAAACTCCATTTTAGGCCTTGTAGCCTTTTGCCCCAACTAGGCCTCCTAGAACCCGTTTTCTTGGCTTTTCTCAAAAATGGTCTTAACAAACCCAAAATATTTTTTGATATTATTTCTAATGGTACCCTAGGCTTCAATATTTACTAGGTGTAAGGTCTCCCAAGTGGTTTTTTATATGACTGTCTTAATACCTCCCTAAATTCAAGGGTTTCAAGGGTTTTAGCTCCTTTTCCCAACTTTGAGGGCTTCAATGACCTCCTCAACTCTCCTCCTTGCACACACATGTCTAGAATACATGTTACCACACTCCTATACTCTTTATTGGCACAAAAAAATCCATTTAGAAACTTTCTTTACTGCTGTCCTCTCCAAGCCACTATCTAGAATGCACTTGCAGTCGCCTAGTGCTTGATAGTTTCTTCACTTCCCCTGCAAACAAAGAATCATAAACCTTTATGTACATTATTTACACAGTCCCCAACTTGATTCCAATTTTCCATGAGAGGAAATTCATGGGAATTCAAGTGGGACTCATTATTCACAAAACTGGCCCAAACTGGCAGTGAGTCCAAAAACCCAAAAACTTGCAAAACCTTAACCAGTTGGTCTAAATGACTAATATAATGCTAGGTACAATAAGTAAATGAAAAAAATGATACAATAAAAGCATCAGGTTAGTCCTTCCAATCCATTCTTGACTGGATGAAGGCTCAAACACAAAAATGCACTCAAAAGTTGTTGAATTCCAATCACACAAAAATGCTCTCCATGTCTCAATTCATGAAAATGAACTTCCAACCCAGGTATTAGGGTTTGGATGACCTTATAGACCTTTCTACCATGTGCTAGGACCCTTGGGTCTGACTTCAAACAACATTAATGCTATTTTTCAACTTTTAGGCCAAATTGCCAAAATGCTCAAATTACCAAGATTTGTCTAGGAACTCATAAACTTCAAGACTCCAAGCCAAACCTTCCCTAACACACTCTAAAAAACACACTTGGTACTTTAGAACATAGTCCTTATTCCCTTGGTGGTTGGCTAGAACCGCCTACAAGCCAAAAATCACTAAGATCTTCCAAAAGACCTTAAGGTGTTCCTGCACCAATATCCCTCTCCTTTTCATTGTGTTAGAACAACTACACATGAATTGTTAGATGCAAAGGAATAGATATAAAAGGGATTTAGATAATCTATTCTAGTCAAGACTAGTGCCTCAGATATTGATTGTTTAATCTATGAGAAAGAATATTTAGCCTCATTGCTCCACTCCATCTTTGCATCTTTTCTCATCATCTCATTAAGTGGTTTGACAAATTTTGCAAACCTTGCTATAAATTTTCTCACAAAATTGATCCTTCGAAAGAAGGATCTCATCTCCTTTTTACACCCTGGCATTGTCAGTTTCAAGATGGCTTCAACTCTATCCAAGTCTATGGATATCCCCTTTTTTGATATCACATGGCCTAAAATTATCCCTTCAAAAACTTCAAACACACATTTCTTGGGATTTAGGTACACTCCATAGCTTATACATCTCTTAATGACTTTTGCTAAATTATAAGCATGGTCCTTTATGTTCTTAGAGAAAATAGTAAAGTCATCTACATAGATAATGATACACTTACCTATTAGATCCTTGAATGCTACATCCATTGCATAATGGAATGTAGATCCAACATTGATAAATCCAAAAAACATTTTGTGATAGGAAAATTTCCCCCACTTAGTAGTGAAGGTAGTCTTCATTCTATTTGCATGGCTAACTAGCACTTGATTATACCCATAATAGCCTTCCAAGAATGACATCATCTAAGATCTGTTGATAGTTTGTAATACCTCATCAAGAGAAGGAAGTGGATAGGTATCCTTCTCTGAGGCTTTGTTTAGGTTCCTAAAGTCAACATGCAGTCTGATCTCCCCACTTTTCTTGTGTACTGGAACTAAATTGGAAACCCAAGTGGAGTGTCATACTGGGAAGACGATTCTTGCTGACAAAAGCTTTTGCACTTTCTTCTAAATTAATGGCTTGCTCAAAGCATTCACTAGGTGTTGATTTTAATGGAAGGGCTTTCCTTCCAGCTTTAGAGGTATTGTATGTGTGATCATAGAGGTGTCAAAAGTCTTTAAATCTTCATAACTCTAGGAAATTGTTGCAATGTCTTCTTTTAACACCTTAACTATTTCATCTCTAATCTCCTCAAGGTAGGTCTTGCCTATATAAACATTTCTTTTAGGACTTGAATCATCTAGATTAATAGATTTGTACTTCCCTCCATCACTTTGTGTCAGCACCCTCTCATGAGCTTGAGGATCAGAGTCAAATATTCTTTCCAAAGCTACCATCCCCTTGAGAATGTTTTTTCTTTTTAAATTCATTATTCCTTTAGTGTCACAACTCTCAAGATCCCAATCCCAATTATATCTTTTTGACTCATCTATTATCTATCCTTCAAAGACATCATAACTTTCCAAGAAGGCGAGTATGTGTTGGTCATCATTGAAGACCTAAAAATTCTAGACATTATCCATGACTGCTAGGATTGAGACTAGTTAAACTAAAAATATTTTCAACTTGGAGTCCTATATAAGCTCCAGAGTGCTAGCAGTGACTATAAGGGAATCTACAATCCGATTGTGTTCCCTAGGAATCAAAGTGATTTGGAAAGTGTCAAAAACTTCAATTAGATTCTAAAATATATTTTTGTAAGCATCCAATCTTTTGTTATGACAAGTATATTGGTTGTGGACTTGTTTGATAATTACTTTAGAATCCCCCATAACCATGAGAGATGTGAACTTCTTTTGATGAGTGAACATTAGACCTCAAGCATGTGCTTAATACTCTGCCATGTTGTTTGTGCAACCAAACTATAAACTGTAAGAAGAAAAGTAAGTCTTCCCCTTTGGGTTGGTTAATTCAATCCCTACCCCACCTCCTAATTTGGACTTGGAACCATCAAATTGAAGACTCCATAATTGATCTATAGTTTGGATCTCTTTCTTGTTTTGGGTTACAGGTATTTGTTTTCTAGAAGTATGTGGTGGCTTGGATTGGTGTTGGCCATCAATATTTGAAGGTAGTTGGGGACGATATTTACCTGAAGGTTCACCTAGATTCAAAATCTATTCAGGAACTATTTACTGAACCTCCTCTTGGGCTAGCTCACAATTCAATTCATTTTTCACCAATCCCTTGGGAATTGAAGGGTATCTGGAGTAGGTGTAATAAGAAAATATTGAGATTCCTTAGTATCTCTTTTTAGTTTAGAGCACAGACTGCTTGAGTTGTGAAGAATCATCCTCTCGAGCAAGAGTGGCTCTCATATTGCATATTTTGCTTCAAATGGAAATTTATTGGTGGGGGTTTGAGGTTGACATTTACAAGTTTCTTCAACCTGGGAGACGTGATTTAAAATATCTAAATAGGGTTGGCAAGTTAACTCAGAATGATTTTGATAATGGACCCTACACCAATTGGGAAGCAATAGGCTCCACAAGTCAACCTCTTCTCCTAGTACTAGCCTATCTTGTTGCAATTTTTTAATTAGGATTTGCTAGTTGATTGTAGTCATCATGTCAATTTGTTCTAGAGGCAATAGATCATCAGAATGAAGCATAGAGAAAGTCATGATTTCCTCTTGCTTGTAAACTCCTATCTCAATTTCAAAATAGGCTACCTCATTAGGGGAATCATACTTTATGATCATGTATTTAATCCTAGGTTCACTTTCAATTATGATTTTTGTTGCTACCCCCTTCTAGGGAAACCACATGTGTGATAAGTCCAAGGAAAAATATCCCTCAATACACTTCATGAGGTCTTTGCTTAAAAGTATACCATAGGTTTCTGGGATATCTACAACTTGGATATCAATGTAAGTTTGGATCCTTTGATCAAATACAATCTATACATGGATATTCTTAAGTTCTCCTACCACACTAACTTCCATTTTATCCAATTGAATGAATTATTTGTTATTTTGGAGTGGACTCAGACCTAACTTCCTACAAATTGAAAATGAAATGGCATTCCCCGATGCCCCAAAATCTAGTAGATAGTTGTGTAGATTCTTTCCAAAAATTCTTAAACTCATAAGGAAAGGTGCAGTACCAGTCTTACCTTTATAGAGGGATGCATTCATCTCATTAGTGGGAGTATCCTTTCCTTTCCCTTTTGACATGCTTGCTTCCTCCAAGGATTTCAACAAAATTTCATTTTGAGTAGGGCACCACTTCATAATTTTAGAGAATGACAATGAAGTTTTCTACCTCTGTATCTCTACAATGAAATAAAATTCTAAATCATCCTTTCCCTAATACTTAGGAAAAGGTGGATTACCTTTGTTCTAAAAATTTGATGGCCCCTTTGGTGGTGGAGGGTTATTATCCACATTCTAATTTGGTAGGACCATGTTATTAGGAGGAGAAGATGTGGTGAATGGACCCTTATTCTGATTCTTGAGGAAATGGCCTCCCTTGGTTTGGAAAGCCTAGGAATTGTATACATCTTCCACTATTTCATTGTCTTCCTGGTTGGGAAATGGAAGTTCTTCATGAAAGATGTCATAGGCCATGGTTGTATCTATTGATCCACCAAAATTGTTGGGTGCCCCTTGAAATGGAGCATTAGCCTATGCAATTTTGACAACCTTCTCCATTTATGGGCAATTAACCTTAGAATGAGTTGTAGTATCGTGCAACCTACACCAATTCATCATAAAGTTAAGATCTGTAACATTTACAGTGTGTGGATTTTCAACACTTGCTTGATAATTATGGGAAACTCCCCCATTATTAGGCCTAGTATTCCATGGTCTATTGTTGTTAGATCTTTGATTATATCCCCTATTTTTATTTTGATAATTTTGGTTAGAGGAATTTTGGTTATGAGGGTTCCTATTGGTGTTTTCATTTTGGCTATAATTTTGGTTGGAGTTGTGGTTGGAGTAACCCTGATTAGAGTACCCTGCTTGATTTTGAGAACTTTGATTTTGGTTTTGGGAGGATTTTGACTAAGTTGGTCCATATAATTAGACATTTGACATAGAGTCTTCTTGAGAGTTTCCATCTCATTAGTTAGTTGGAGATTTCTTTCACTTTTTGTAGTCTTTAATATAGATGGTTGACCAACAACATTTGATCCTCCAAATTGATTTTGATAATTTTGTTTTTATTGGGCATATTCTTGAGTACCATTAGTAAAAATTGGTAAGGGAGGTGGGACTTGCAACACAGACATGGGTCCATATTGGGAATAAGACATCCTTGGGACTGTGTTGAACAGAGGAGTTGGGATAATCATCTGATACCCTATGGGAGGAAGAACTCCTCCCAAACTCCCTGATTGTAGGCTTATCTATTGTTGCAATTGGATGGTTAGGTGATAGACTTTAGAAAAAGAATCAATTTTAGCTACCACATATTTCCTCTTCAAGAACAAGCCAATCAAAGGATCCATAGCCCTTAAATATGCCAAAATGGTAATGTTCTTAGCAACTAGGTAAAGATCTTGTAACCTTCGGTTCATTCTCTAGAACTTTGTGTTGAATAATGACAATGGTTTATGAGGTTCCTTCCTTATTGTAGAAAACTAGTTATATAGAATAGCATGGTCTACATAGACCCAAAACTGATTAATAAAGGTGTTTTCCAAGTCTATCCAACTTAGAATAGACCCTTGGGGTAGGTTTAGATACCAATTCTATGTCATTTAACCCAATGAATAGGGGAACAACCTACACACAATGTCATGATGGGCCACCTGAGCATGAGTATAGGAATCCTTAAATGCATGTATATGCTCTTCGACACTTCTTGATTCTCCATGCATATACTTAGGATAAAATCTCTTTGGATTCTTAGGAAAATAATGAATACCTCCAAGGATAGTCCCTAGTGGAGAGGGGTTATTCACAAAGAAAACCATGGGTCATGGTGGTAGAACTAGTGGATTGGGTGGAAATATGGGTGGAGTAAGTGGTGGTGACAATGGCAGGATCAAGACTCAATGAGCTTGGGGTCTGTACCTGACAGGTGTTTGGAGTTCTGCGAGTCGTTTTGGATTCTAAGAAGATATAAGAACTCTTTCATACCTATCTAGTGAAAATAACCCAATTTGAGCCAGTTTGTTCCTCAATCCCTCCTTCTAGTGTCAAATTTGTTGATGGTCAAAACAACACAACATTAAATGGAATATCACTATTCTATTTCTCCTAAAAAGAAAGACAACATATAGTAATCTAACTCCCAAGGTTTTGATAGTTGGTTCTCAACTATGTTGGTATTGCTAAATGGTTAATGTAACTATAATATGCAAGGGGCCTTTGCTAGTAATAAGGAACAAAATTGCATAAGATCAACTAACATACATTTGTGGGGGTTAAATAAAGATAAAAAGATAGATAACAACTTTAAAATAGAAGAACATAAACAAAAAATCTTAATATCTAGACATGCATGTCAATAATGAGTGTTTCTCTTCCTAACCAGAACCACAACATGATGCAATCAATAGAATAATTTATACCATTGCATACATTCATAGTTGCAATTCAAAATCACAACCATTCATTAAAATTTTTTACTTCAAAACTTAAAATAGATCATTCACTCATCATCAAAATACATATCAAATAGATATAACAAAAATGTCATTCACAAATAACTCAATGAGATAATATTGAATCCAGTTTCCTCTATTGATTCCCATCAAATAGAAAAAATTTAGGCATGGAAAAATCACTAGCATACATATTGATTATGATTCATCAACTTTATCCCAAAAAGTTCAAACTTAACAACATATAAAATGTATAAAACTGTAAAATATAACCCAAGTTCAAGTGAAATTTTCAAAGTATCTTGCTAACAACTGTGAAATTATAAGACTATAATTCCTATTGCTATCATCAGGTGGCTAAAATTTCTTCAATCAACTGACCTTTACAAAATAGATCCAAGAAGTACATATAACAATATCATGCACAAGTTCCTCTCAATCAACAACTTGGATCTACAAATCAAGGAACCATAACTGAATGAAGGAATAGATTGTTGATCTTAAGTTCCAAGACTAATTGCTCTGTTGCATAAAATTCTAACATCCAAGGAAGAAGATGGAACTGATGGATTGAACTGTATTTAAATTCATATCAAAACCCTACAAAAGAGGAGAGAAGAAGATGTTGTGTTAAGTGAAGAGAGTGTTCAACTGTCATCTCACTTTTGCATTGCATAAGGATGTACTCATCATAATTAGAGAACACTTGTTGAAGGGTATCCAAATTAGGCCCATCCAATCAATAATCCTCAAATTTAATCCTATTTAACTTTGTTGAAACCAATCCTTGCACCTCCTTTAATTTGATAACTTCCCTTGTAGTAGCCTTTACTTCTTCCCTAATGTCCATAAACCTATCCAATAACAAATCTTCTCCATCATCCCCTTTTTGCATTACCTCTTCAAACCTACTACTCTACTTCTCTTACATCTTATCCAAAGAAATACTCCCCTTGATCGAGGTATCTAGATTGACCAAAATAGCCACTATTGCCTCCAATTCATCAATCTACTAGTTCAAATATTTACTCACCTCTTGAACCTCATTCTTATGCTCATGAATATAATTGGATTTGTATCCTATTATCCTCATAGTTTTCTCAATAAAATATGTAATATCATCCTCAAGAATTAACTACTCTAGTATAGTTGACTTAGTCATTTTGCTAATGTCCTTAAGCTTTTTAATATATTCTTTATACTCTTCATCTTGCTTGCCTAGATCTTCAACATGCTGGTTCAAACTTCCTGCCATCTCAGGTGTTTTTTCATGAATCTTAAAACTATCAGTTAGCACTTCATCAACCTATTGATTGAGCTTATCAATCCATATTTCTAGCATCCCCACCTTACTCTTCATCTGTACCAAGTCACCAGATTCCTTCTTTGTCAATAAGATTGGGGATTTAGGAGCAACATCTTGTTGAGAAATTGGAGTTGAGACATCTTTTAAAAATTTATGCAACTAATCCAATTGAGCCTTAAGATCATCTTTCTTTTGTTTGTCTTTGATCATTCTGGACTTGGTAGAGGAGACTACAATCTCAATTAAGTTCATTTTTTGGTTCCTTGTAGGTCTTCCCAAATTCACCGTACCCAACTAATAATCAGTCATTTTCATATCATCCCAATTCTTATCCATCATTGGTATTTCACATTCAACAATAATTTCTCCTATGTCTATAAGCTTGGTGGAGTGAATAACCCTGACCTTATTTCTGGGTCTCTCCTTCTCAATCTCTTTCATCATCTCATCCCAATTGAGAGGTTGAGGTTGAACTATCTGTTCCTTTTCCAAGTCAAGCTTCAACCATGTAGGAGTAGCAGCTATTTGTGCTGAAGAAGTAGTAGTGGTAGAAGATAAATGTTGCAATATTGTGTTCTCAAGCTGAGAGTCAACCTCCCGCATATTTTCCTACTCTCTTTGTTCCTCTTCTTGTGCAAGTTTCTCAGCCTCTTCCTTATCCCTTTTCTCTTGCAAACTTTTTGTCTTCAAACTCCTTTAAAAATTCCTCTTCCAACTTCATCTCCTCAAGCATTTGGTCCCCTTGTCTTTTCAATTCCTTATTATAGTCCCATGCTTCTTTGGACTTCTTCTCATGTAGATTAAGTTTTGAAGCCTCCCTCTCTCTAGGTGTTCTCTCTCTTCCTTTATTTGATGGGCCTCTTCTACAGCCTTGAACTTAGCCTCAAGGGATTCTTTCTCTCTTCTTTGAGCAGCCTTCTCCTCCTCAAGATCGTGAATCCTTTGCTGCAAAGCCAACTTATCCCTTTCCTCTTTCATTTTGAGCTCTTGGTCCCTTTTTTGTTGTTGTTTGACTAATTTATCATCCTTGGCCTAAGCTTCCAATTCTTGTTGCTTCAATGCATTAGATTGTGGCTTAGAATCAATCTCTTGTTGTTTAGCTAGTGCCTAAGCTTGTGCCTCTACTTCCCTTTTAGCCTCCTCAAACAACTTCCATTGGTCCTCTTCTATTGAAACATGTTGAGTCTATGCATCATTAGTTACATCAAGAGATTCCACCACATGAGTCTCCTTGTCAGATGGGGTAGCCTTAGAGTTTCTCTCAAAGTCATGAATTTCTATCTTTGGCTCCTTCTCCTTCAATAACTTAGCTTCCTTATGGATATTTCCCATAGGAATTTCCTCACTTGGTTGCTCTATGACAAGGGGCTGAGTGGATGCTTCTATTGCAATAGATGTTGAGGCACCAACTTTTGTTACCACTTCTTCTTCATGTGTCTCTGGAGGATCTTTAGTAGGAATTTCAATTTCCTCTCCAACATTAAGAGGGAAGAACTCTAGGGGCTCCTTAAGAGCCATTCTTCTCTTTTTCCTCTTGTACCCTTGAGTGGTGCCTACAACCTTTCTTTGCTTTGAAGTCTGAGCTACTGTCTCCTTAATCCTCATGACCACGCACTAAATTCTTTTGTCCAAAATTGGTCTTGTAATCTATTTTATATCGATGGACTCTTCCACATTCCAGTCCACTGGATCAAGATCTTTATTTCCTATATTATTTTCCTTGTATTGGGGATCAAAAGTTACCCCATCATCTTATAATGTCTATGGGATGTCCTCCTTAATCCCATACTCAACCATGAGTGGGAAAGGAAATCTTTCATGGTTTCTATTTTGGAGATCATAGTCATCTTGTAAATTCATACAAAAGTCCTCTAGTAAATTAAAATGTTTGTCAAAAACATTGGGAAGCAAGGCCTGCATCTTGTGTCCAAGATCAAAATGCTTTCTAGAAGTGTATAAACCTAATTTTAGATGAATCAACTCTTCACAAACTACCTTAGTTGCCACAATACGTAGATAGCTATACTCACCCAACTTTATGGGGAACTTATGACAACCAGTCTTGTGCTTGGTACCAAATTTTAAGTTGGCCCTCAAATCTTTATAAATAAATTCCATCAAGACAATCTTGTTGCTGCAACACTTAGGAAGTAGATGGGGGTGACCATCAAAACAATCCAACCTAAAGTAGGTGAATCTTGGGTATTGGATATACCAATGTCCCCACTCATTGATGAAGGCCATGGCCTCTCTGCTTAGTCTATATCTAGTGTCCCCTATTAGCTAGTTAATGATGACATAAAGAAATGCATTATTAACCCTTTTATAGTGTGACTTTGAGGTTTACAAGGTAAGTTGATCATAATGATCCAATACATTCCTCTGTCCTTGAGCCTCTCCCAATACACCAACTACATTAAGTCCCTAAAAGATCCCTCTTCTGGCAGTTGCATAGACTACATAAGAGGTCATGAAGAAACTCTTAGTTTCTCTCACTCTTAGCATCTGATTATGTATGCAATATAAGACGATCCTGGGCCAATCAAACTATTGTTTACCATCAAGGATAGTTTGGATGAATGGGAACATCCATTCTTTAAATTGGGAGGCATCCCTCTTCCCAAACACCCTAGAGAGAATCATTATTATATCAGAGATCTCCTTATAGAATTCTTCCCTCTTAGGTTGATTGGGAAGATTTTCCAAATAATTTTTCTCAACTCTCATCTACCTCTTATTCATATGATTTTTGCTGGTCTCCTTATCACTGCATAACTTGAGGGCTTCTACTTCATTTAACTGTCTAGGATTTTGTGGAGCAAGAGCATTGAACATAAATCTAATCATCTAGGGTGTTAAATCAATAATCACATTTCCTTGTAGATCCACACATTGCCTTGTGGTAGGATTTTAGGCTCCAGCTACAACCATTATTAATTTAGGACATTGGACTGATAGTGGGAAGATAGCAACATTTGCTAGTCTAGATTGGATGATCCCTTTTGTCCTTCCCATTACATCTTCACCAAATGTCTCCAAGAGCAACTCCTATTAATTGAATGCACCCAAATTGGTATCTTTGATATCTTTCCAATTAGAATCAACTTTGCTAGCAATAAGAGTGGCCTCCTTGTATTTGTACGTCAGAGTGTAAGGGAGCTGCTCAACTTTAATCTTCTTTGGCTTAGCCCCTTGCCTTGATGTTTTTGGAAGTTGGATCTTTTGAGAAGCCTCTTTTGATGCTCCAAACATCTCTCAATCTCTAAAATTAACTCTTGTATTAGATGAACAAAAGACATAAAATTCAACATATCAATCAACATCTATCTCTACCTCCTTGGAACAACATTTATACTTAGCCAAACGTCAAAATTCATCAGAGGCAGAGCCATAGAGGAATAAGGAATAGGGAACTATTCCAGTAAAAAGTGTGGTCAAAATCAAAATCAAGACAAGACCAGAACTGGGACTCAAACATAAATGGAACCAAAAACTAATTGCTAGTTCCAAGTTCGACCTCCACTCCAGTTCCAGCTTTGCTTAAGAGAAAGTGTGAAGACCAAAATTTATTAATAACTGAAAGTGGAAATCATTTTAGGAATGAACCTCAATGCCAAACATCATTGGGATGAGTTTGTTCCTGAGTCCACTTATGCCAGTTTTATCATAAAGATAGAGCACTTTATTTAAGACATGGTCATATGAATCTAAGGACCTAAGTCACAAGGTTTTTACAAGGAAAACCAAATAAAGGGTCTTAACCCTACCCCTCAACCATACAAAGACCAATTTTAACCCTAGGGAAAGACATTTTGTAAAGGCTTTCAAGCAAACCCTAATTTGCATGACATGCCGATTTAGAAAATTAGGGCATCACAAACCCATCACAAAAAAATCACAGAATCAACATGGAATCAAGATTAGAAGGGTTTCCAAAAATTCTTTAAAACACTTAAAGTACATAAAACCTTGGAAAATGGAAGCCCTGATTAGAAACTAGGGAACAACAAAACACACCTACCACGAAAGTGAGAACAAACGGAAAATGATAAATGAAAGAAAGAAAACAAAACAAGAAAATAGAAAAAGACAAAAAATAAATCAAAAGAAAACAAGCAACAAGTGAAGAATCATAGAAGAAGATTCTACGAGTGTGCCAAAACACAACAAGGAAGAACACAAGAAAAGAAGGGAAAATAAACCCTACCTTGAAATTCCCACAAGCAAGGACCTAAACTTGATAAAGATTCACTATGTAACACACCTATAATGCCAAGAAAGTGCACAAAGACAACAAAGAAGATTAGAAGCAAACATGCAATACTAAAATCTAAGATGCAAATCTAAATGTTAAGCAACAAAGAACAAAGGAAAGTAAAAACGTAATTAAAATTGAAACAATCTCACCAATTTTCAAACGTATTTCCATGATTCATCTCGATTTCCCTTCTCCATTTTGCTATTGTAGTATAATTTCCCTCAAATTTTTCGTACGTTCGTGGAAGTATAGCCTATGATAGTGACTAGAAAAATATTGAAGATTCAAGATAGAGTGCTCTCAAAAGTCATAAGATTTTGCAAGAGATTTCAAGAGAGATTTTGAGAGATTGGAATGATGAATATTAGACCAATTTGTAGAAAATTGATTATTCGAACGACAGGTCAGGATTAAAAGATCAACGGATGGTTGAGATCGACAGATTAGACATGCATTCTGATAACTGTCAGTAGTGACATGAGTGATACAAACTAGAAATAGAATTAAAGATTAAATAAATGATTTAATCTTCCAGTTTGGTATTCGAAAACAAAAGAATTATCTTTGCATGAAAAAGATAAAGATGGATTACATCAACTCTTGTTTGAATGCACGCACAAGGTTTAATTAATTAAATAAGAATATATAATTAATATGCATGCACACGCAATTGAGTTAGCACTGAATGATTAAATGTTTTGATGAAGAGATTACTCGAGAACGCCACTCAAACATTACACCAAGAGTTAACTGAGTGATTTGAATAAATATTTGAGTCGAGTAAAAGTGAATACTTAGATAACTCACATAATTATCTAAATATAGATTAATGCATTAAAATAGAATTTATGAATTAAATAATTCATTTAATTCAAGATTTGATATTTGAAGAATAATTAAATAAATAAAGAATTTATTTAATTATAGTTGAAGTATGATAAAGAGTAAATTAAATAAGAATTTATTTAATTTGACAAGAAGGATAAGGTTAAATAGTAACATAATTAAATAAAAAGCGTTTACTTAATTAATCATAGAATAAAGAAAAGTGTGAATTAATTAAATAATTAAGATTATTTAATTAATAGAAGAATTAAAGTTATGATGAATTAATTAAATAATTAAGATTATTTAATCAATAGAAGAATTAATGTGAAGATGAATTAATTAAATAATTAAGATTATTTAATCAATAGAAGAATTAATGTGAAGATGAATTAATTAAATAATTAAGATTATTTAATCAATAGAAGAATTAATGTTAAGGTGAATTAATTAAATAATTAAGATTATTTAATCAATAGAAGAATTAATGTTAAGGTGAATTAATTAAATAATTAAGATTATTTAATCAATAGAAGAATTAATGTTAAGATGAATTAATTAAATAATTAAAATTATTTAATCATGACCATGAAGAATGCGAATTATGAAGAATATTAAAGGGTGATTGAGATGAATCATGGAAATACGTTTGAAATTGATGAGATTGTTTCAGTTTGTTTATGTTTTTACTTTCCTTTGTTCTTTGTTGCTTAACATTTAGATTTTCCTCTTAGATTTTAGTATTGCATGTTTTCTTCTAATCTTCTTTGTTGTCTTTGTGCACTTTCTTGGCATTACATTTGGTGAACCCAACGTGAAGACACCATCTTCGTGAATCCGTAGATCTTTATTTTTGGTTTTTGCGGGTTTTTTGTACAAGACGACGCATCAGTTTGACAAAGCGATGCAATTGAATTCTTGAACTGCATTTGATAGAGGAAATGACACATCTGAAATGTTACGACACATCTGAAATTTCCTGAACCACAATTGACTAGTGAATATCGAGCTGCAATTGAAGAAGAAACGATGCATCTGACTGGTAACACAGTGACACAATTGATTGGTAAACTTTATTTATATTTTCAGAAATTTGAAATTTTTAATTGATTTGTGTGTTACTAATATCTAATTTTCAGCGTGTGGCCTTTTGGAGTTAACAAGCTTTTGCAGGACGATTGATGAAGACGATATTGAAAACTACTAACGAGTTTTTTTGTAGGATGCTTCCCTAGTTAATTTTTGAAACAGATTGTTTGGTAGCATAGCAAATCTTTCGTTTGGTTTAAAATTAACAAGTGTCTACTATGTTTGGTGTGAAAGCACAAGTCTGGTTACCCTTACGACTTGGTACATCGAAGTATCCTCTCCCCTTGCGCAACCGTGTGATCCTGGGTGTAAGAGAAATGGTTACCAACTCTAGAACTTGGGCCTATTTTGGTGGGAAAAAGTAATCACCCTAGGACAACTCAGACCAGTAGCACCCTGAACCCGAGGGACTCCCAGTCGGTATATAAAAGTGGGTTCTTGGGGAAACCCCAAGAATCACGAGTGTGGTTCCGACGAGATGGATCCAAAAGGGGACTCACACTGTATGGATCACACCCCATGAACAAAATGCCCGTACTAAATACCTTTTGTTTTAGAGACCAACCTATTTGTGGCCATTGCTTGGTATAGTGCAGGGTATAGTATCATGCCCGAAGATACTCACTACTGATCCCCTTGAGTAGAGATAGCAATTCTTGGGAGGTCATTGCCCAAAGAATTCAAAATTGGTGTGCTCGAAAGATGTTAATGAGCCATGGAGGGGAGCCAATGCCACCAAATTTATAAGCTATCCGCTCTCGAGAAGGAAAGGTGTTTATTACCAATCTGGGGTATAATAGGTGGGCTATACCAAGTATACAAACCCTAGGCCTTTGGCCTATTAGGATGTGCTTGTCTATTATCAACTTAAATGTACTTTGAGTCCAAAATCTAAATTGAAAACACTTTGTCTTATGATTGTCTTTGATTGTCAGAATTTGATCACAGAAAATGGAGTCATTTTAAATCTCATCACTCAAAATACACAGAGAGTCGCAACTGTTCACTAGAAGGTCACATCTGTTAAACTTTGAGTTGCATCTATTATTACGAGTCACATCTATTAAACTTTGAGTCGCATATCTTAAACTTTGAGTTGCATCAGTTATTACGAGTCACATCAGTGAAATTATGAGTCGCATCTGTCAGTTAGAGTTGCATCTATTAAAAGGTTAACCACATCTGTCAGAGTCACACATTGAACTTTACCAGAGAAATGCAATTGATCACTGGAAAACCACAACTGATAAACTTGACCACATATGTGATATCCTACAATACATCTTTATGATTATCAGAAAACCAGAATTCACATTCACTATCCAATCAACACGATTATACCAGTTTCAGTTGTCTTTACACAAATAGTCCTTGAAACAGAAACCTAAAATAATTTGCTCAATTTTGCATCCTTGAGGGTCATTTAGTCATTACCATAGTTGTCTTCATTCAGAGTTTAGTTTCATCTTAGGATACATATTACCTTGCATTAAACTTCTAGAAAGGTCACTTTTACAAACTTTAGGATTAGTTCACCATCTACACTCTAGAAAAGTTAGTGTCAATGAAATCTATCATTGAACCTAGTTTTATCAGTTTATCCTTTGTCCTACAGAGAGTCCTCCTAGCTCATCAATCTAGTTAGGAAACTCAACTTGTCTTTGATCCTCGTCCTACATTGGTTCCTTGACTTAAACTAAATTGACACATTTATTAGACTTTAGGTAGTTGGTCTCTTTGTCCTAGGTTTATAGAATTGATTATTTTGGAACCTTGCTTAGGCTTTGCATCTTTAGAGTTTAGGCTAGTGTCATCCTAGAAGATTCCTTATTTTGCATATGAAAATCCCAAAAACATAGACTAGAGTCATACTGTTCATAGATATAGTTTTGCATTTCCCACATATTGAGCTTGTCTTACATGGTTGAAACTAGGTCTAAGAGAAAAGAGAGAGTAAACATGTCGAACACAAATGAATTCATCAATCCATTTTCTTCAAGACCTCATAAGAATCTATTAGAAAAATTCACCACTAGAAACACTCAAGGACATATTGCAGTAGAGGATGTAGAGGCTGTCGCATAGGACCCTGAATTTGCCTCTTTTGTAGATGAATACCTAGCAAATGATCATCCACAATTTTTACCCAAATTGCTAGCTGAAGGTGCTACCTTACCTATAGGATTTGACATTAGCACCTTGCAAACTCAATCTACACAAGGAACAAACAGAATGACTGCTAGTACTACTATACCTCAGGTTAGCACAACTATGCCATCTGACACATCTACATAGAGTACAACAGTCCATACTTCCCCATTTGGTATGTCTGGCATGACATTGGGATTTAATTTCACTGTAGGGGCATCATCATCCACTCCCTCTGGTCCTCTTGTTGGGATTAAAAGACCTAAAATGTCAGCCCTTACACCTTATGTCGGTGTCACAAATGCACAATCAACAACCATACCTACTACTAGTATCACGGGTACCACACCATAGTTAATGACCATACCTAGTGTTCAGGTCACTAGTACTATACCAAAGATTACACAAATAGGAGGCATTCCCTCCTTCCAATATGGAAATCAAAATCCATTCTCCCAGACTAGCAGTCAGAATCCACACACCTTGATTTCGAATCAGAATACTTTTTCATAGATTGGTAGTTAGAATCCATCCACATAGATTCCAAGTCAAAACCAACTTACATTGATTCTGAATCAGAATCCTTTTACATAGATTGGTAGTCAGAATCCATCCACACAGATTCCAAGTCAAAACCAATTTACATCAATGCTGAATCATAATCCTTTTTCCCAAAGTGGTACTTAGAATTTGTTTACACAGATTCTAGGTCAACACCGATTTATGCAGATTCTAGACCAGAACACATTTACCAACATTCTGAATCCAAATCCACCTCAGATGCCAATGTTCAATCGAAACCCATCACGAGACTTTGGACTTCAGAACACATACATGGATCTGCATAATCCCCCTAGCACATCTTTGACCCAAGTTGACGTCTTACAAACACAAATGCATGCATTACAAACACAATTGGATAACATGTCGGTGTCAACTAAGAAATCATTTTCAACAAAGGACATATGCCCATTTCCCTTTGATAGATCATTGTATATGACCCCTTTCCCTCACGGATATGTCATACCAAATCTCCCTAAGTACAATGGCAAATGAAATCCAATAGAACATATAAGGGAATTTTCTACCATATGCATAGATGTCACTTATGACCCCACGTATCTTATGAGACTATTTGCAAGAATTCTTGTAGGAATTACACTAGAATGGTTTTCAGGTCTAGATTCTGGCATTAGATCGTGGGGTGAGCTGGTTGAGAAATTTTTGGAGCAGTTCTCCTTCAACATAGACCACGAGATAAATATAGCAACCTTGTTCCACACAACGCAAGATGAAGGGGAAACATTCATTGCTTTCTTCCAGAGATGGAGAACTATTGCTAGTAGGTGTCCTGTCGAGATACCCGAAAAACAAAAGGTTACAATATTTCAAGAAAACCTTCATACAAAACTTAGGAGTAACTTAAGGGTACATTGTTGTACATCTTTTTTGGAACTAGTGGAAAAAGGGGTTATAATAGAGAAATATCTCTTTGAAAAGGGCGAACTCAAGACATCAACATCCAATCAAAACCTGATTGTACAAAACACCCCCACTGACAAAAATAGATTTTGGTCTCGCAACAAAAATGTCACCAATGATGGGGTGGTTGATGCTAAAAGGCTACAAGTAGGATCCCTCCTCACATTACAAGGACCTCATACTTTTTCCAACATGCTTAATGTTGTCAGTCAACCTCCTAATGTGGTCCAAAATATTCAATGTCCACAACAAAGGAGATTTCAAAAATGGGAGTTCACTCCCTTAGGGGAACCCATCGAGTTAGTGTTCAAACAACTGTTACAACATAACCTTATACAGCTGCAGGAACCAAGAAAATACGATCTAGGACAGTTTAAACTAGCTTGGTGGGATGACAATGCCTTTTGTGATTATCATAGGACTAAGGGGCATAACCTACAAAACTGTCGACAATTGAAGAATATCATACAGGATCTTGTCGAAAGGAGAATTATCGAAGTTAGTGGACAAAAACAAAAGTCATCAAACACTGATCATCAAGTCTTTTCTGACCCACTACATGACCATGGGAAAGGAACTGTCCCTAGTTCGAGCACTAAGACCAATATGTCCACCAACTATGCGAGTATCAAGCATGACTATGATAGTGGCAAAATCATTCATTTCCTTTGCGCCGCTGATGAGAATCTCAATACCATTACTATCAATACTCATCCAGAGTGTGCGGTCAATATTTGTCATACTATGTTCACTATCCAAGGCCCTCCATTGCAACAAACACCACAACTTTCCATGTTACAATATAACCTACTTGACCAATTGGGGAAGACCCCAGCCCAAATTTCAATCTTGGAATTGTTGCGTATTTCTCCTAAGCATCGATCTATCCTTGATAAGGCTTTACGGAACACCATAGTCCCTAATGACCTCGATGTCAATCGTTTCCAAGAAATGGTGAGCTACTTGACCAATAATCACCATGCCACATTTTCTAAACAAGACTATGCAACTGAAAAGACAAACCACAATGACCCTTTACATCTAGAAGTCCTTGTTGATGATACCAAAGTTAGACGAGTTTTGGTAGATGGAGGAGTAGGGTTAAATCTATGCACTTTAAAACTTATTAAGGCATTAGGCATCTCAGAAGCATACGTAGACATGACCAAAAGTATTGTCATAAGAGCTTATGATGATGAGGAATGAAAATCAAAGGGAGTGGTAACACTTCCTATCATAATTGGTCTTGCGGTGATGGAGACAAAGTTCCAGGTCTTGGATCTCACCCTTCCTTATAACCTTCTGCTTGGAAGACCATGGATTCATGCCATGAAGGCAGTCCCTTCCACGTATCATCAATGTCTTAAATTCCCTTACAATGGCACAAAAATAACTATAGATGGTGATCCTAATCCATTTCAATATTGCACCAATCTAAAAGAGATCCCCCAACGTCAAGTGCTAGTGAATCAGGAGGTTTCATCATCCAATCCATCTTCCTATATTGATCCATCCACACTCACTCGAACATCTATTTGACCCTCAATTCCTACCACTCCTAGGGTTGAGATCCAAGACAAGGGTTGTGGAGAGTATTACATGAAGGCTTCTTATTGTGTTAGCCATTTGATCCCTCCTAAGACATATGGTTTACCTACATCAGATTGGAAAAATTCTATGGTCACTATACATGTTCCTCCTACAACAACTTTCACTAAATGGGGTGAATTAAGCAAAGAGGTTGTAGATGCAGATGTCACTTCCTGGCTGTATAGGGAAGATGATGAGGAACCCCTCTTGCTTATATTCCTACAAATCTATATGGAAAGGGTTTCAAAATTATGCAAAGTAAAGGATATCATGGATAGAGTGGTTTAGGCTTAAACGAAGATGGGAGGATTGAACCAATATTTGTTTCTCAGTGGCCAAAAGGAGTAGGGCTAGGGTTCCAACTGATTTAGATTGGCGTTCCTAGTACCCCATTACCCTTACTTGAGGAAGTAAGTGTTTTAGAAGATATTAAGACATCTCATGAACTAATGGACCAACATCATTGTGACTCCCCTGACTCTAACGATTATGAGTGGGATTCCCTATCTTCTACTTCTTCCATGGACCTTGACAAGTTATTTGGAGAACTTGACTCGATGCTAAGTTCCTCACCCAATCCCTTGAATTCCTGTCCACCAAAGAAAATGAAAAAAGAGGAATGGTTTAAACACTACTATTGGGAATCACTTGATCCTACCTCTTGACAATCTAAGCCAGCTATTTCCAATAGTCAAACCTTGGCATTAGGCCCACCTATCCATCCACCTAGACCCAAAGCTTAGAGAAAACAGGGTTTGGTACAAGACTTTTGTGACCATATGAATAACTCAATATTTACCTTGACCCCGTTAAACTTTGATAACTCCAATGATGACATGCCCTTAGTATATCCCCAACTCATTGATTGGGATCCACAAGACACACCTGTCTTAGACACTTTTGAGAATGATGAAGCAATTGCTGAGTTCCTGGGATTACGAGAAGGCATACCTAATGGGGATCATAAGGCTAGTTTTACCATTGACTTGGAAAACAAAGCATATTTTGCGGAATCTATTTAACCCTCCAGTCACAAAAATGAGAAAAAAAATAAACATGATAAAAAGGATGAGTCTCTAGGTGAAAACCCAAAGGCACCTTTAGACAATGAAAAAGTAAAAAGGAAGGATGCATCCGAAGGTGAAAACCTCTCCGAGGCACCTAAGGATGGAGGTTTGAACATTCTCCCCGTTGCACAAGAAAATTCACCCATGCTTGTTCAAGAATCAGTAGAAGTCAACATAGGCACAAAAGAGAATCCTCGATTGGTTTATTTTGCAGCGTCATTGACAATAGAAGAGAAGCTAGTGTTCCACGACTTCTTTTAGAGATAGATAAATTTTGCTTGGTCATATGCCGACATGCTGAGGTTAGATCTTGAACTTTTTCTACATCACTTGCCCTTACAACTAGGTGCCAAACCAGTGAAACAGAAGTTGAGAAAAATGCATCCACAGATTGCTTTATTAGTCAAGGCAGAACTCAAGAAATTGTTAGGTGTTGGTTTCATCAGATCTATCGACTATGCAGATTAGATTTCCAATCTTGTACCAGTCACTAAACCAACTGGGGGCATCTGCATCTACACTGATTTTAGAGATATCAACAAATCTTTTCCTTAGGATGACTTCCCTTTGCCCAACATAGACATGATAGTTGACATGACAACAGGTTATGAGATGTTGTCCCTTATGGATGGATTCTCAGGATATAACCATATCAGAATTGCAACTAAAGACCAACCTAAGATAGCTTTCACTTGTCCTTAGGGAATGTATTGCTGGAATGTTATGCCCTTCAGACTCAAGAATGCAGGAGCAACCTATCAACGTGCCATGACTACTATCTTTCATGATCTAGTACACACTTTTATGGAGGATTATGTCAATGACCTTATTGTAAAATCCAAGACAAGGGCAAAACATTTATAGGTTTTAGACAAGATATTTCAGAGGTTGGAGAAGTATAAAGTGAGACTCAATCCAAAGAAATGTGTGTTTGGAGTCAAGTCAGGAAAGCTGTTAGGTTATATCATTTCTAGATGAGGCATTGAAGTGGATCTAGCTAAGGTAAAAGAAATCATGGACATGCCTCCACCCACTAATCTCAGTCAACTAAGGACATTACAGGGAAGATTGCAATCTATCAGAAGATTTATAGTGCAGTTGGCAGATAAGACACATCCTTTTCAACATCTACTTAAGAAAGGAGTACCCTTTGTATGGAAAACTAGGTGTGGAGAAGCTTTTCAATTGATTAAAGAATATTTACTCACACCACCTATCTTAATACCACCTATTGAAGGAAGACCATTGATTCTTTATATTATGGCAAACCATTCATCACTCAGAGCATTGCTTGCACAGAATGAGGATGAAGGTCATGAAAGGGCAGTCTATTATATTAGTCAGACTTTGGTAGGTTATGAGCTCAACTATAGTACCATTGAACGTGCCTGTCTTGCAGTAGTATTTGCTACCCAAAAACTGAGGCACTACATGCTAAACCATCAAACAGTGTTGATTGCTAAAATAGACCCTCTAAAATATCTTCTCAGGAAGGCAGCATTAACAGGGTGACTGGCCAAATGGGTTATGATACTTAGTGATTATGATATCCAGTATGTAGAAAGGAAAGCTATTAAAGGACAGGTCATTGTTGATCAATTAGCTGACGCACCCATATAGGCAGATCACCCATTAGTTGCAGACTTTCCTGATGAGTTCATATTCATGTTTGACACAAACAAAACATGGAAATTGTACTTTGCTAGCCCACATACAAATCATGGTTTAGGGGCTGGTATACTGTTTATTACACCATAGGGTGATTCAATCCCTAAGTCATTCAAGATTGCATTCCCATGCACTAACAACATGGCACAATATGAAGCTCTAGTGACAAGGTTACGTAATGCATTCAAGTAGAAAATTAAGGTTTTACAGGTATATGGGGATTCTCAACTAGTAATCAGATAGGTAAATGATGATTATGAGACTAAGGACGAGAAGCTTGCTCCATACAAGCGCATGGATGATAGCTTTAAAGAGTACTTTGACAAAGTCGAATTTCATTAAATACCTTGTGTTTTAAACAAGGCAGCAAATGCTATGGCTACAATTGCATCAATTCTTGACATTCCTAACAATGTTCCTAAGTTTGAGTTCCTGGTAGAATAGCTTTTGGTCCCAGCCTATGATATCCTAGATTCTAAAATGGTGTGTGACATTATTGGTCCTGATTCCCCATGGTACAAAGAAATCTATGATTACCTTCATGCTGAAGTCATACCCACTAGCCTATCAAATAACCAACATAGGACATTCCTCTACAAGTCAGCCAAATACACCATCATTGGAAACACCCTATATAGACGCGCCTTAGATAATACCCTACTGAGATGTCTTGATTCTACTGAAGCACAAGCAACTTTGTGTGGGGTGCATGAGGGTATATGTGGCTCCCATTCTAGCGGTCCTACCTTAGCCAAAAAGATTATGAGACTGGGTTATTACTGGCCTACTATGGAAAAAGACTAATATGTCTTTGTAATGAAATGTTGCCAATGCCAAGTTCATGGAGACTTGATACATGCCCCAACACAGGAGCTCTGTCCTATAACGTCACCATGGCCCTTTTCCCAATGGGGACTTGACCTCATAGGTAAGATCCACCCCACATCATCTAATGGACACAAGTTCATTATCACTGCCACTGAGTACTTTATGAAGTGGATTGAAGCCATTCCTATGACATACATCACCGGCACACAAATTTCTAGATTTATCCTAAACTATATCATCTGTCGATATGGTGTCCCTCAATCCATAATCACTGATAATGGCTGCCCATTTAAGAACCAAGAAGTCTGCCACCTGTGTGATGAATTTCATATCCAACATCACTTTTCCACTCCATACTACCCACAAGGTAACGGCCAAGCAGAGGCATCTAACAAGACCATCATTAGAATCCTTAAGAATACTGTCAATGATGTTGGTCATGACTGGTATTTACATCTTAGCCCTGACTTATGGACCTATCACACAAGTATCTGCACTCCCACTGGTGCTACCCAATATTCACTTGTATTTGGTTCTGAAGCTATTCTGCCTATTGAGGTCAAGATTCCTTCCCTAAGGGTATCCCTTAAAGGTCACATTGATGATGAAGAGTACGGAGTATTGAGACTCCATGAGCTAGAATTCCTGGATGAGCATAGACAGAAGGAACTAAACCATCTTCAAGCATATCAGAATCACCTTTGTTGTAGCTATAACAAGAAGGTATTGAACATAAACTTTGACAGTGGTGACCTGGTTTTAATGGAGAACCCAAAGAATCAAGCGGAAAGAGAAAAACCAGGAAAGTTTGAACCTAACTGGTTAGGACCTTATATTGTTATAGAAGCTTTCAAGTCAGGAGAATACCAACTCTCTACTCCTAAAGGGGAACCATTGTCCTCACCAATCAATAGTATGCATCTGAAGAAGTTCCACGCATAGCTTCTAGGAGCCTTTGTCTTAATTAGCAAAACTACAAAAAAAAATTAGAAAATCACAAAAATCGTTACCAAGGTGAAAACTTGGCAAACAGGCATCTTGTTAACACCAAAAAAATTAGATAATCTAGAAAATAGTAAAAACAAACCATTCGTCCAATAGTGAAAACCACTTCGGCGGCGCTTTGGATAAGTACCATGGTGAAAACCTGGCAAACAGGTGCCATGTGTAGTTAATTCTGCTCCTTTGTCTACTATTATTCTAATCTACCTTATACATAGTCCTTATCATTGTATATAGTCCATGATTCTGTACATACACCACTACCCTATACATAGTCCTTATCCCTGTACATACTACCTATCCCTGTACATATCCCTTATCTTTCATACCCATCACTTATATATACCATTCATAATAAGTGGTAGCCTTTCCCATAACCTGGAATGGTTGACATTGAGTGCATTTCATATCCCCCATTTTATCCTATTCATAATCAATTGGTCTTATACTCAACTGGGGGCAAACACTTGATGTGTGTCATATTGGTTCTTACATTGGCTATGTTGAAGACATAAAACCATAGAAAAATCAAAAAACATCACAAAATCACCTGAGAAAACACAAAAACATCAGAAAACTTCAAAAGGACAAAAAAAATCAAAACATTTCAAAAATCCAAAAATAGAGTCAAAGTTAGTCCCACTTGTCAGTCTTTGTCGTTTGTCGAACTACGTTGCCTCTGCTATTGGACGTAGGCAAGGCCATCTGCCGATGTGCCCCTGAGGCATTAGGTCAGTCTGTTTAGGTTTGTCTGTATAAAATCATGATTCAATCCATATGTCTATATGACAAGGTCATTGGTCATGTCGAACTACGAGTTCTCTGCATGTATAATGTAGGCAAGGCCATCAATCGATGAGCCCCCAAAGCCGCACTAGGTCAGTCCATTAGGGTTCGTTGCATTCACTTTCACACATGTCTTCTAATTATAGTCAGTCTTGTCAGTCAAGGTCAAGTCGAACTACAAGGTCTCTACATGTATAACATAGGCAAGGCCATCACATCGATGAGCCCCTGAGGTCACACTAGGTCAGTCCTTTAGGGTTTGTCATCACACACAGTCAATAGTTAATGCATCGTCTCAAGTCATGCATTACTCTGGTGAACAAGTCAGCAATGTCTCTAAGTCAAATCAAACAACTTTCCAAACAAAACAACCAAAAAAAATCAACTAATGTCTGCTATAGGATGTGTCCTTCTTGGAAACAGACATTATCAAAATAATCAACCTATGTCTTATACGGGATGAGTCCTTCCTGCATAATCGACATTGTCAAATAATCAAACATAGCCTTACATAGGTTATCACATCAACGACATCTAACTCAACGTCTTATACGATACATGTCTTTTTAAAACTAGGCTTTGTCATGCCTTATACAGATAGTCATAACATCGAAACCAGACTCACAGTCTTATCCAATATGTGTATCTCCTGATATCAGGCTCTACCAATCAATCCTTTTATCAATCAAAACAAATCAAACAAACAAATCAAGTTTTGGCAAATATTTTATTGGTTTATTGACTTTATGGCTTATTTATCTTATCATTTACCTTGAATTGATGACTAGGAATTATGTTACTAGCTTTCTCAAGGATGTCCCATGAAGGATTTAGAGAAGCAATGATGTATCAGAATTCTGTTTTCTTTGACTGTTGTTTGTCAACTATCTTTTAACTTTGATTTTTGAGTCATGTTACTAGTTTCCTCAAGGATGTCCCATGAAGGATTTAGAGGGGCGATGACGTCTCATGACCTGTCTTTTATTTTGTTTGCTATATGTGGTTTGTCTTGACAAAAAGACTAGGGCAACTTGTGTCCTTAGTATGTGCTAATGACACTCCTTGTCTGAGACTATCTATTATTAGCAAGTGGATGACCTTGCATACCTTGATCTATGTCATATCATGGTGTTTTTCTCCATTTGTATTAGTCCCGCCCAATGATGATAAAGTGTAATACCTTTTGTGATATGATGAAACATCGAAGATTGCTAATACTAACATCACGGTCTTTCATTATTCATCTTTCTTTTCACACTAACATTTCTTCTTTTATACATCTTCACCACCATTATATATTTTCCTCTATCTTTTTTTTCTTTCGTCTTCTATTTTTCTCATCAATTTTGAGAGCACACTCATGTTCTTTGAACCTGCATGTCCTCTCGAGAGGGCATATCTTCACCTGTTTTACACTGGGGCATTACTAGGGCATATTTCTTATCGATTTTCTTTGACACAACGCCGAAATGACATTGTATCAAAGAGGGGCAAATGTAGACACCGAAATTTGGTCTAGGCCTGCGACTTTAATATTCTTCATAATTCGTATTTTTCATGGTCATGATTAAATAATCTTAATTATTTAATTAATTCATCTTAACATTAATTCTTCTATTGATTAAATAATCTTAATTATTTAATTAATTCATCTTAACATTAATTCTTCTATTGATTAAATAATCTTAATTATTTAATTAATTCATCTTCACATTAATTCTTCTATTGATTAAATAATCTTAATTATTTAATTAATTTTCACATTAATTCTTCTATTGATTAAATAATCTTAATTATTTAATTAATTCATCATAACTTTAATTCTTCTATTAATTAAATAATCTTAATTATTTAATTAATTCACTTTTCTTTATTTTATCTGATTAATTAAAGCTTTTATTTAATTATGTTACTAATTAACCTTATCCTTCTTGTCAAATTAAATAAATTCTTATTTAATTTACTCTTTATCATACTTCAACAATAATTAAATAAATTCTTTATTTATTTAATTATTCATTTAAATCCCTTCATCACTTAATTAAATAAATCTTATTTATTTAATTATTCTTCAAAAAACAAATCTTGAATTAAATTAATTATTTAATTCATAAATTATATTTTAATGCATTCATCTATATTTAGATAATTATGTGAGTTATCTAAGTATTCACTTTTACTCGACTCAAAGATTTATTCAAATCACTCAGTTAACTCTTGGTGTAATGTTTGAGTGGCATTCTCAAGTAATCTCTTCGTCAAAACATTTAATCATTCAGTGCTAACTCAATTGCATGCACATGCATATTAATTAGATATTCTTATTTAATTAATTAAACCTTGTGCGTGCATTCGAACAAGAGTTGATGTAATCCATCTTTATCTTTGTCATGCAAAGATAATTCTTCTGTTTTCGAATACCATTTGAACTGGAAGATTAAATCATTTATTTAATCTTTAATTCTATTTCTATTTTGTATCACTCATGTCACTACTGACAGTTATTAGAATGCATGTCTAATTTGTCAATCTCAACCGTCCGTTGATCTTTCAATCTTGACCTATCGTTCGAATAATCAATTTTCTACAAATTGGTCTAATCTTCATCATTCCAATCTCTCTTGAAATCTCTCTTGAAATCTCTCGTGAAATCTTATGACTTTTGAGAGCACTCAATCTTGAATCTTCAATATTTTGCTAATCACTATCATAGGCTATACTTGCACAAACTTACAAAAAATCTGAGGGCAATTATACTACAATAGCAAAATGGAGAAGGGCAATTGAGATGAATCATGGAAATATGTTTGAAAATTGGTGAGATGGTTTCAGTTTTAATTACGTTTTTACTTTCCTTT
Source organism: Sequoia sempervirens (assembly GCA_007258455.2). Lineage (NCBI taxonomy): Eukaryota > Viridiplantae > Streptophyta > Pinopsida > Cupressales > Cupressaceae > Sequoia > Sequoia sempervirens. Next base: position 623,449,067 of record VDFB02193867.1, read on the forward strand.
TTTATTTGTTGCTTAACATTTAGATTTGCATCTTAGATTTTAGTATTGCATGTTTGCTTCTAATCTTCTTTGTTGTCTTTGTGCACTTTCTTAGCGTTACAACACCTCTATAATCAAATCGGTCCTCTTGAAGTTCTTCTAGCTCTAGTTCATTTAAACACTTTGAATAACAATGATAATGAGCTAGTTAAACATAATTAGGATTTAAAAATCAATTCACGCATGTGAGGAGGTTGCAATTAATGCCATTAATGTGGTAGGTCAGAGGTAGAGCAAATAATGCAAACAAATAGTTAACCCTATGAATCACCCAAAGCAAGGTGGACCCAAATCTGAATCCAAGATAGCATAAAGAAATTTTAACAAGTCCCTTACCTAACTTCAAACTCATCTCTAGTCACATGAGAAAGACAAATAACAAAGAAAGGAAATAGGGCAGGATCGAAACCAAGACTAGAACTGGAACTAATACAAAGTTCAAGTTTTGGTTCTGCTTCCAAACAAGAAAGAAGAAATGAAACAAGGAAAAAAAACACAATGGGAAGTGGGACCAGAATGAAAACTGGACTTGAACGAAAGACCAATGGAGACAACAACACAAAGCAAATGAGCGGATTCAAAATCAGAATGGGAACAAAATCTAAAAACTTTAGAAAGTTCCAAGTTTGATTCCAATTCCAGTTCTGCTTCATCTCAAGAAAAAAATGCCAAGAAAATGACAAATAACTAAAGGGAGAAATAGACCCAAGAGTTCAAAACACAATGAAAAACAAAGAAAAGAAAAAGGAGAGAAGGCAAACACAAAACCAAAATCAAACCCAGACTTGGAACTAAGGAAAATTTCTAAGTCCAGTTTCCATTTCGACTCCGCTTCTGCCAGAGCAAAAGAAAGAAAGAATCAGGACAAAAAAACAACTCCTAAGACCCAAACAAAACACCAAGACAAGGGGGACCCATTTTGTTCGAAAACAAAATAGGGTGGTTATGCAAGGCATAACAATTAGCAATATGGCCAAATCTATTACATGTATAACATTTGAAATCTCTATTGAATTTTTTTTTTTGACATGTTTTTGCATTCAACTGACTTATGACCATACTTATTGCAATTGAAACATTGACCAGAGAATGTTGGACCAGTTGAATTCATTCTAATTCTACATTGAGTAGGCATGTGACCAAATTTATTTATTTTTAAATAGTAACCATTGAACCTTTGAGCATTAGGTTGTCTTACCGGATACCTTCCAGCTTTGTTCATCTGATTTCCTTGCCTAAATATCCTTTGTCCATATTCAAAACTTTCTTCTTGGTCATATCCAAGACCTCACTTGTCACTTCCAGTCCTCTGACTTTTAATCAGTTCATCAATTTTGGCTGAGCTAATCTTGAACTTCTCCTTGAATTCATTTGTAGTAGCAAGTTCATCTCTGATAATAACAATTTACTTTTCAAGCTCTTCTTCATTATTTTTGGATTGTTCCAATTCAAGGTCCAACTAATTAAATCCATCAATAATTTAGTTGCATTCTTCAAATTTTTATTTCAAGGACTGAGCAAGATTCTCTTCATTATTATTTTTTTCTTAAGTCTCCTTGGTCATCTTTATGAAAATAGACTCCATCTCATGCTTCAGGATAGTATTATCTTTGGCAAGCTTTTCACATTCTTCTATCTTTTCCTTCAAGGCTTGACTCAGTTGTTCATCTTCAATGCTTTTTCTCTCTTTCTGCTTGATCTTATCACAAAGTTTCCTTCTCTTCTCCCTGGACATATTGATTTTATCTTTCAATGATATAATGAATTTCTCAGCATTCATTAGGCTTGCTTGAAATTCCCAGACTTCATATTTGGACTGATCAAGATCATCTAGCGCCACCAAAAGTTGTTGTTGAAGATAGCTTGACTCCATTGAATTACTTTCCCAGATCTTCCCCAAGCTCTTAAACTTCTTTCGAGGAACTAGGCTATGATACCAATTGTTGGAATCAAGGAACACTGAGAAGGGGGTGAATCATTGTTCTACAAAATTCAACTTTATTAACCTGATCTTTAAACCACTTACAACATTGAAGAAAAAAAAGATTCATGAACACAAAACAAGCAACCACAACACCATAACACAAGGTTTTTTTTACGTGGAAACCCTATTAGGGGAAAAACCATGGTGGAGTTCAATCCACAATATGAGTTGACTCAAATAAAAGTGTTTACAAAAGTAATGCACATGCATTTAGGCATGATGCCTAGAGCTCACTACTCAAATACAAAAGAAGACTCACTATCTTACAAAATATTTAGATTACATCTAGAAGTTTTGAACTAATAAAATAGCATCTACTAATGCCTGATTATAGTTCTGGTTAAGCACATCAATCTCTTTCTTGACCTTCTATCTAATTTTTCTCTTTTGCTCTGTCTGCTTTAATTTGGATCACAAATCCTTTTCTGCACAAGTGGAACTATGCACAATCGCTCTACAATCCTTCTGACTTTTGTAACACACATCAACACACTTTTTACATATCTCAAAATGGTATAAATGATCACTTATATATATCCAAAATTATAGATTTAATCAACCACATGTTGGCTTCAATAAAACATAAAATATTTACAAACCGTCAGCTCAAATCATGAATAATTTTCAATTTGCACCAACCAAAGTCGGCCAAAACATAGTGAGAACCCAAATTAACATGCTCAAACAAAAAAACACTTAAAAAATTACTCCTCAAATATCCGCAACACATTATATTCATCAAGTCAGCCTTTTCGCACTGTTAAGCAGAAATCAATCAACTGAATCTTCTAACTTTCACACCGATCAATACAAGGCTTTAAGATTCAAGGATAACATAGATCATACATGAAGAAACCTTCCCTAAGATCCAAAACTCAAAATGATAAAAAAATATTGCATATGAATTGATGAACACAATTATGTCAGATGCTCTATTCTAGTTTGATAGTTAATCACAAAACTTCATTTTGACTTCTAGTATGATCAAATGTCAATGTGCAGATTGAATAATTGACTAGGGTTTCCATTAATGGAAACACCAAATGACTTGTGTAATGTCTCTTTCCAACAAAAACTATTATGATCCTCTTGATGAGAGTGACTCACCACATGTTCAACCTAGTGATGCTCCTAGTATGACACTTCTTTTAGATCCTTTGGCTAGTTTTTTTTCTTCTATAGATGAGAAATATTGGAATGTGGACAATTTTCTTTAGATCATCTCACATGTGTAGTACTCTTTTCTTTTTTTTTCTTTATGAGTTTTTTCTTGCACATAATGTGCTCTCTTGTGTTGTATTTCTTGGCATGTCTTTATGTTTGTGAGTTTTCTTTGGAGGACCCTTGTTGCTCCATTGAAAAAAGAATACAAAGGAAGATAATCTATCATGGAATTCTTCTGTTTGTATGTACATTCTTCTCTATGTTGTAAACATTGTCTTTTTTTATTTTGTTGTGGTTTCCATTTGGGGATGATGCAAGGAATTGAGATATTTAGGTCTCTTCAACATTGACCCAAAAAAAAATTCTCCCTCTATGTGTCATTCTTCTATTGTGTTTGTTGTTCCATGATTATTTGGGGAATAATGTTAGTTCCAAGATCATTTACAATATGGTAGAAAAGTTGTATATTGATCTAGAACTTGTGGATCCCTAATGTATTTATCATTTGTGTTGTTTGTTGCATTGCATTTGGGGGAAGCCCCTTATCATGAAGTAACTTCATTTGGAAACATATCAATGGAATAGGGATTTCTAAATAATCTCTCATAAACCTTATCACATGGAATTTATTAGTTTTTTGCTACCTTAAAGAAATTTCTCATAACACTATGTTTTGTAATTACTTTAAGGTGGGGGCATACATTGGAAAATTTGCTTCACTTTTCTCACATGTGTTGGACTTAGTTATGCATTGACATTGGTATTTTTTCTTCTCTTTTTTCACATATTCTTGACTTAGTGATGAGTTGGTAAATCATTTTTATTTTTTTTAGCACCTTTTCAGAATTATTAGGGAGTACAATTCTTGGTATGGTTGACATGGGTATACACCTAGTGAAAATTAGGGATCACTAGTCCTTGTTTGTTTCTATTTTTTCTAATTTTTCTGAGGAGCTCACCTAGTGAATATTAGACTTCACTACCACATGTTGCCTTTGGTTTGTGATTCACCTAGAAAATATCAGACACTTTTAGTCCATGAGTCATGGAAACCTATGGGTGTGGATCCTAGCATAATGCATATTTCTATTACATGATATCCATACCTTTCCTTTGCATTTTCTATTGACATTGTGTATGTTTTTGTATACATGTGTGTTCCTTTGTGTTGATGTTTGTTTTCCATGGGATCTTGAATCCTAGGGGCTTGCACACTCCCCCTAGATTCATTGTCATCCTATCCCTTCAACATTTGGAAAATCAGGCCCATCTTGATATATGTTATTCTTTAGTGTGATTCTAAGCCTAAATTCATACCCTCACTAAAGTGGGGGCTAATGAAGCATCATAAATTGTCACCCATGATAATTTCATACTATTTTTTTCTCCCCCTAAGTGCATGGACCTAATTGTACACCTAATTTCATAAATTATGTATTCCATGGCCCATTTTAACATTAATTGACAAATTTCATGTAGGAAACTGAAGAACTCATTTAACATTTTTCCCCAACACCTTAATTACCACAAAATAGGGCTAGGACCTAGTCACCTAGGGTGACTAAGTCCCCCTATTTTTCCTCCAAAATTGAGTATGTTGAAGACCTATCATTTTATTATTTAAATTTCAAATGTCTAAAGTTGGCTATCTAGAATTCATTTAGAATTCTTTTTTGTGAAATTATAATAATTGTGTATAAATACCTAGTTATTACATCATTTGAGATCTATCTAGTATTAACAAGAGAATTGAGCAAGAATTGTTGTCAAATTATCAAGCCAGTCAAGAGTAGTCAAGAGAAGGTTTATTATAGTAGTTCAAGATCAAAGTATCATGTCAAAGTGTATGCAGTTTTGTTCATGTTTATGTTATCATATTGTTTGTGAAATCTAACCCTTGTAGGTCTTCAAGAAAAATGGGACACCAAAAATCAATACTTGAGGAGATCTTGTGTGATTTCAGTCCTTCAAGGAAGTCATTTTTGGGTGGTGAGTTGAAATCTATTGTTGACTCATCATTCATTTTACCATTTAGTTGTATCCCTGAAAAGGATAGGCTTCCAATCATTGAAATTTCCATTGTAGAGGTGGAAACACCAACATAGGGTTTGACTAAGGTAAGTCCTTATTTGACAGAACCCTTTTTCTCTCTTTGAATGTGCAAGTTTTAGATTTGAAGAAGATTGGGAGAAGTTTGAAGGTAAATTATTTCATTCAAACCCTACACCTTAACAACCCACATAAACTTAGTTCCATATAAATTAGCTCCAAATTCAAACCATAGGTGCATAGAATTATGCTCAACCCATTTTTGAATTTTGAATTTCTTTGTGACTTTCTAGACCTCATTTTTTGTATGAAAATAATAATTTACATCATTAGACTAGTTATTTCATTTCAAATTTCATTCTAGATTCAGCCAAGAGAATTTTGAATCAACTTTCAAGTTACAATTTAGTCTTATACCTTGTCTAGATTCATTAAACCCCTACTACCTCAAACTTTAAATAAAATATTATAGGAAGAGAAACCCATCCCATTGAAATCATAGGGTGAGAGTATACATAATTTTTCACATTTCCTTCATTTCACTATGAAATCCTCCACTTAGGTCCATCCAACATCAATGAAGTTTTGACTAATGTTCTTAAGGTGTGGATAATGGGTCAAGATTAGGGGATGACCATCTCAAGAGTCTAACTAGAAGAGGGCCTTAAAACCTCTGTTATAGATCTAGAATAAACCCTTCTTGATTAAGCTAGCTCCCCTTTTAAGAGTGTCCCAAATCATATATCCTTTACTTGATAGAGAAATAAAAGGCTCATCATTCCTATCTATACCTCTCAAATACTTAGAAGGAATTATCCTAGTTCAAGCTTGATATGGATTATAACACTTCCTCCAATATATCTTGGCTATCAATACTTGACCTGTAAGGATAGATTTCCATAGATCTAGGCTCTCGTCTATTTAGGCTTAAATATATTTTCCCACTTAGCCAAACTCCACTTGGAGAAGACTAATTTTCCTTCCTATATGAATTATCTATAAATAGGTAGTGATTGGACCATTTTTTCTAACAACAAACTCTCCTTACAAAAGATAATTGGATCCAGAAGTTCAATGGATAACACAATCATGATACTTTCTCACCACACCTTGCTAGGTGCCTCTTGGTAGTGGACCCCATAACAAGAAAAGACCCAAGTGAAAAGAGGAAGAGATACAATTTGGAACCTAAGGATCCAAGAAATTTTGTATTGAATTAGTGGAGTAGTATTGAAAGATGAGACATAATACTTAGCTTAAATGATTTGTTGACCTAAAGAAACAAAATAGATATCTAGAGCACACCTAAAGTTATTTTCCTCCTTAATTCGAGCAACTCCATGAAATGTAAATTATTTTAAAGAGGAAATCCATCTCCCCCAAATCCAACCCTAAATAAGTCCTTACCTTAGGCGAGCTTTCAATATTCTTCCTAATCCCTTGACCATAATGATAAAAATATAAGGTGACAAGGGTTCACCCCATGCTAGAGAATCCTAGAAGCACCAAATAGAGAAAATGTCTTAATATTGATCAAAATTGAGTAAGACATAGAATTAACACAAATCATTACCCAATTATCCCAATCTTCATCAAACTTTAAGACCAACAACACCTTCTAAAGGAAAGACCATTTCACCATATCATAGGATTTTTCCATGTCCAGTTTGATGAGCATAGCCTTCTTCTTAGATAGTTCAATGGACTAATTTTTTTTGACAGAAATAACTACCCCGTCCAAGACATGTCTAATAGGAACAAAACCCCCCTACTCTTCTAAACTTTTTTTTTTGAGCCAATGCTTAAGTATTTCCACAAATAATTTAGAGATGATTTTGTAAACCACATTACACAAGGAAATTAGCTTGAAAAGATCTAGATAATTAGTCCCTTATCTCTTAGAGATAAGAATTGGTGAGGTAGTATTCATTTTCATCAACATCTACTTGCTACTCTAAGATTCCCTAACAAATTTCAATAGGTCAAATTTGATAGTTTTCAAAAATTCTTGAAAGAATTCTATAAGAAAGCTATTTGATTCAAGGGCTTTCCCTTTTTTCATCTTGATCACTATCTCATCTACTTCCTCTAGAAGGATAGGACTACTAAGAATCTCATTCACCTCATTAGACACAATCAAGCCTAGAATACACTCCAAAATCAATTTCTCTTCCTCTTCAACTATAGGAGAGTCCTGTAAGAATAAAGAAGAAAAATATTGAACAACTTGCAAGATATCCTAAGAGTAGTTATTTTATCACTCTAAGTATACATTAGCCAAGAGAATAAATTTCCATGTCTTATGGCTTTAATAGAGTTAAAGAAGAAGGTTGTAATCTTATCCCCCTCTTGAAGCATCTCAATCATATACTTTTTTTTGAAAAGTTTGCATAGCTCTCATTCTACAAAATCCTTCATGGCTTGCAATTCTTCTCTAAGGGAGTCCTTGGTAAGCTGGTGATCCTTATTATGTTTGGTGATGGAGTCTAATAAAACTTGGGAAGTAGATTTATCCATAAAAATATTTCCAAACCTATACGTATTCCACTTCTTGTGTTGGAGCTTCACAAATTGGAGTCTATTGACAAAAGAATACATAGATGTGTCATTCTTAGTCATGCCTCTAATGCACCATTATCTCATAATTTCATGAAGAGATGGCTCCTATAAATAAATAAGTTGGAACTTCAATGTCAAGTTCCTATAAACATCCCTCCATCTTGTATATAATTTGATGGGATAGTAAACCTCTTCATTCTAGAATCTCTGAACTGATAGTCCAATTGCTACTAATCCAAAACCTAGAGACTAAGAACCTATTTATAGTCTCTTTGATATAAGACCTTCCCCACATTTCCTATTACTACAAGTGAACATACCATTCCAAAATTTTATATCTATCAACTTTAGAGATGCAATATTATCTCTCAAAATCAAAAGATGAAGGGTCAAGCCTATCCACTCCCCCATTGTTTTCCTCCAAACTAGTGATAGCATTAAAATTCCTAGCCAAAATGTGCAAGTTGAAAGGAGATAAGGATCTCACACATTGAATATGATCCCAAAGTAAAATTTTATGAAGAAAATCCATTGCACATAAACATTGGTACACATATTTTTCCAAATTCAAAGCTCGAAATAGCCATAGCTAAAGAGTTTCTACTAGAGATTCACCAAAGAGGAGAAATATTGCATGGGTCCCGAAGAAAAGAAAGTCCACCATCACTATCTTGAGCCCAAATATATTGAAAATGACCTCTCCACCACACCTTAGAAGCCATGATGAACATACCCTCTACTAACAACTTAGACACTTGAATGAAAACATCAGGAGAATGCACCTTAATCAAATCCTAAAAAACCTTTTGTGTATGGATGTTGTTCAAATGCTTCACATTCTAGGAGAGAAAAATCATTTTTGAGAGTTAGAAAAGTGGGATTCAATAGTCTTCATTGAGCTTTGCCAAATTCTGCCCCATTATTTTAATTTTATCTTGATCTTTCTTCCTTCCCAACTTGGAGGACTTCTCTAAGCATCCCTTTTTGAAGTTCTTTTTCTACAATCCCAATTTTGGTATAAATTTACTACCTTTTCCAAGATCTTGGGCCCCAACCTTCAACACTAATTCCAATATGGCCAAGATTGATCCTACATCCAATGCATTACTCCCAAGAGGGGTAAAATATTTCAAGATCTCCTTGTTGGCATTGGTTGTCATTGGTGTTAACAATTGGGAAGATTTTTGCACATATGTTTATGATATTGCTACATATGTGTTTGGAATTGGTTGTCATTGATTTTAGTAATTAGTTAAGGTTTTCATTGATGTTGTGCTAACAATGGAGTTGTTGATGTTCGTGGTTGGATGTAGTCATGCCATGTTTCAATGAGTTTCTAATGTTCATGCTTGGATGTCATGCCTTTTTTATGACAATTAGAGTTGTATTGTGTATGGTTGTTGACAACAAAGATGATATCATGATGATATATTAAGATGAGGATTAAAATAATTAAGATAAAGATTGCAAGTAATGTTGAAAATGGATAGATGTTAATGATCTCTAGTATGTTGTATTCTCTCTCCTATTGTTCCTATGGAAGTATGTGTTGTTGGAAGGAAGTTATAGTCTTCATATGTTGGTGAAATTTTTTGCTACAATGAGTTGTGTTGAAGACTATTTGGGAGAATGCTCCACATTCCTTCACAATTAAGATATGGTCTTGTGGTTTGGGATTAAGTGTTTATGTTCTATTGATGTTTCACTCTTATATTTTTTGTCACTAGTGCTATCGAGGAGGTTTCTTGTATTTCCAGTGTATTGGTAGTTTTATTAGTTGTTTGGACTGGTCCAAAAAAAGCTCTGCATTTCTCTACATTATGTTTCTACTCTTGGACCTTTGTGAATGTTCTCAAGAAATGTTTTCTCAATGTCTTTGTTTAGTTTTCATGTAATAAAGTGTTCTACAAGTTGATTTATTAATGTTTCATCTCATACTTGTGTATTTTATGCTTCTGGGATGAAGTGTTCTATTTTGGTTTGGTTTATGGTGGCTTTATAAGGGATGACAGTGTGAAAGAAGTATCTATAAGTGTTGTTGTATGTTTATGGAACATATCTTTATGGTCCACATATCAATGATTGATCTATTTGGTCCCACATATTGTTTTGAGTTGGTTTTTGAGAAATTTGTGGATGTCTAGACAATAGGGCTTGTTTTCTTTCTTACACTATGTGATTGGGGGTTTGGACTAGCATTTCAGGTTGTGTTTAGATGTATTTGGGTTCTAGCCTATCTTGTTGAGAATCACATTGAGCAATTTTAGTCTAAGATGCATTTTGGGTCGACTGGTATTTTGTTACACATTTCATCTACATGTTTCCTTGTTTCCAACTTGGGTTGATGTGTGCTAGCATGTGTGTATGGTTTGGGATCACATTAGAATATGTAATAAGATTTTTTTTGGTACTCTCTATATTTTGTATAGGACCACATTATGTTTTTGTTGTTGACTTGTTGAAATTATTATTTGTATTGTTTTCTATACAACCTAATTGATGTTTTGAGATCTCACAGAGGATATAAATGGAAGAAAAAATTAGTTCCAAGTTGAGAGAGTGAGTTTGGAGTAGTGTAAAAATATGGATTAATGTAGTTATTTAACAACTCAATCAGTAGAGTGTATTGTTGACATATGTAATTTCTAAATCTTCATGTATCCTACAATTAGACAGTGAGTCTCTTCAATAGGTCCTTGTAATTTGTATCTTTCCTTAAGACTATACACCTTAGTATTGAAATTCATTTGTATATTTCCTTAAGGTTGTGCACCTTATCTTGCAAGTTTTTATGAGAGTAGTTTGCTTCCTTAAGTAGTGAACCTTAAAAAAAAATGTAATTATTTAATAAATGAGCTTCCTATATTGAGAGATTTCCCTCCATAGTTTTTCCCATCTTGGGTTTTCCATATATATCTAGTGTCATCATGTTCATGTGTTTTCATTTCTTTTTATTTCATTGCTATTGATTTGTTTAGCAATTATGGATTTGTGTTTCAGTTGTTGATCTTTCTAAGAGTATGATTTTTCATAGTGTTGAAGGGTTTATGGTTTGAAAGGGTTTAAGTTTTTTAAGATATTAATTCACCCCTCACAATATTTGGGTGTGTTCAACACTCCTAAATTTAATCTATATCCATCTATAACTCAATATGATCATACACCAACCCATTGAGACTAACATATATTTTGGGAGCTATCTAATTCATCCCCAAATTAGTTGTTCCAAAGAGCTTCCTATCTAGATTTTCCACATAATTATCACAGTCCTCCAATGCCTCAAAATATAAGTCCCAATACTCTAACTATCCTAGAAGGTTCTCTTCATGCCTCTCCTCTTGTTATGGTGGATGATAGGTATAAAACCCTCCTTATTATTTTCCTTTTCTGACATAAGAGATTTTTATTTATCCTTCAAAGGTGGAGGATGAGGATACACATTTTGGAACACAAAAATCTACTAGGAGGGGGGTGAACTAGTAGATCAATAAAAATTTACTGCTGAATACTTTATGCAGATTAACTAACCAAGCAGAGAAATAAGTACACACACATAATTGTAGATAACAAAAGATATATGTGGAAAACCCAAGATGGGAAAAACTACAATGAGAATAGATTTTAGGATATACTATCATAATCTAGCATCACAATGAGTATCTTTTGATTACAATGTTTAAGGGCACCAACCCTAAGGAGAAACCAATCCCTTAGTTTTAGGTGCACCTACTCCAAGGAAGCATCAAATCCCTACATTGATAACCTACCCAGATATCTAATGACACCCATCAATTAGATTTATAATGCAAAGTAATACAATTTGTTCTATTGAACACAGTTCAATGTTGCAACCTTATTTCCAACTACTCAATTCTTTGTTGTTGCCTCTACAACTCAATTCTCTACTTTGCACCTCTGTGTTTTGTACCTCTCCTTTTTATATTAGTGCATTATTTGTCTACCTCAAAGGCTCATGCACATGCTCTACTAATTTTCCTTTTTCTACTAGTGCATTCTCTATCCACCTCAAAGCTCTCGCATGCACATTCTGCTCTACACAACTCTATGCAATCATACTTAGTCAATTTTTTGATTGTATTAATTTTTCATACCTTCACCGACCTATGGTAATTTCCTCAAGCCACACAACATCATTTGTGATTCATTTATTTTAATAAACATGGAAACTAGAAATCCCTCACCCTAATATGCAATTAGTGTCATATCCTTGTATACATGACCTAATTCTAATCTTAATCACCTTTATAGTCTATATCACAACTCAACACATCAAATCTCTAATTAAGTTGGTCACTAGAGTAGTTGAACCAATTAAATTCACTCCTCGTGTTGACTACCAGACCAAACATGCATTCATATCATCATAGTCATTACAAATCTTTTATTTCAAACCTGGGTCATTGATCTATTGTCTTCATGTCTTAATCTACTGATCATCCTGCATCCTCATCACTATTAAAACACATGCATTGGATTGTATTATTTTAAAATCCTACCAATGATCTCCACCACATAGTATATATCTATCATGTTCTACTCGATGCATTTTATTTACAATGGTGATGTGAATAAATTAAGTGATGCAATCACATGTCATGACCTTTCCTTTGGGACACTTGTCCAACTCATCACTCCATCATAGTTAAACATAGAGGACCCAACATTTCCTTTCATCGTATATCACTAGTATTTATAGTGCACAAATAATGATAAATGTGATGTGAAGACATTATGTGATGCAACCATAGCTTTCCACCTATCCAACAACATGTGCGTCACTAGCTCACATTCCCATAGGGCTATCCAGGGACCCACCAAATCTTTAGTAGGATAGTGAGACACTGCCATTTGTCCAAGATGCTATCACAATCTACTTACTTTGCAATATCACACAACACTTAATTCCCTTTCACTTCAAAACTAAAATTTGAAGCAATGATGTAATAACTTGACATGTGTCCATGCAAACATCACACTACACAAGTAAATCCTGTCACTTTATGCTAGTGCCATAGGACATTTTTTTTCAGCCTGAAATCTCATAGAACAAGTCAAGGACCCCACCACACATGGCGTAGGCTAGTAGGAGCCACCCAGTCCAACCAATTTGATAACTATCATTGATAAAAATTTATTACATATCACACATAGCACAAGATGAGATAAAATTTAAAACATAATGAGAAGGACTTATGTGATAGTAATTTGATCTTCAACCATAGATGTGCACCATTAGATCTTCAAGGAAGCATATAACACATCGTAAATTTAACATAAATATAGTGAACTCAAGCAACAATGTTATGAGATATTGTGATACACACTTTGTAGACCAGTAGCACTAGGTAAAGGGGGCCAATCATCCCAAGCACACTGATGGCTTAAGTAATAAACTAAGAAACCTGCAACCATCTGAAACTAGTCAACACCAAAAGATAAGGACTGTCCATCACCATGACTGCAACTCCCTGTGCTTTAACTACAAAACCCTAGTTTGACCAAAGGGTATAAATAAATATTTCCTAAGCACATCATATATCTTGTGGACCTATGAAACACACCTACAAGAAGCTCTCAAAAAACCCACATCAAATCTAGCTATAGTTTTCACCTCAAACACTTTGAAGTAACCTTTGCAAGAACATGACAAATTAGCATCTTTTTGAGAAACATTGCAACTTTTCAAAACATGCTCCTCTCCATAATATTTCACCAAATTTTCCAGAATATGATCATCTGAGCTCAATGACATCTAGCACACCACTGATCTACCCTTTCACATCAATGAAAACATTATTCCAATAATTATTTGACAAAATTATTACTTGCATGCACCCCAAATGAGTTAAATTTGGAACATTTTTTTTTGCAAATGCCCATACTTGAATGATAGACCCAAAAATAGCACGTAAGAACTTCATAATCTAATTGTTGAATCTATCATGTGAAACCTACTTGAATTTCCATTGAATCTAGTAATGGGTTATTTAAGTTAAGTTCAATATAAAATCATGCATAAGAGATTGACTTCTTATCTAGATTCTATTGAGCCAAAAAAAATATTTTTCTAAGAAGTGTGATCATGTGTAGATACTATTCTTCAAAAACTCTAGTGATAGCTGAGGAAGCCTCACCCATATTGATACCCTCGAGGAAAACTCCTCTACTAGATTAAAACAAATATTCCAAGATTTATAAATAGCCCTTGTTATCTAATTTTGCTTCTAGATCAATCAAGTAGAGTTGAGATTGTGTTTGCAAATAAAAGATAAAAGGTATACATTCAATTCTACTAAGTTATATTCATATGCACAAAATTACTATCAAATATATTGCATCTCATTATGCAATTGTATACAAGAGAAGAGAGTGAACAATTTTTGCATAAATGCCACCTTTCATTGATAATTACAAATGTATGGTGTCCCACACAAGCTATGAGAATAACTATTTCAATACAACATAAGATAAAATATATACCTTTGAAGATATGAAAAGAAAAGAAGCATATGGAAAGAGTAGGGATCTGTCATTGCTTGAATGAAAAACCCTAGGTTGAAAAGCTACATCCTTGTCTAGCCCCTCCTACTTGATTGCTCCAAAGGTTGTTTGCCTACTGCTCCAAGAATTCTTTCATAAGATGAGAGTGGTTAAGTTAGAGCTTAGGACCCATAATCTCTACATATTCCAAATCATAAAATATATAGTCTATTCTCATAAGGCATTGAAATAGTTTGTGATATCACAAAGACCAAGAAAGCAGAGGATTGTCATCAACTCCATCATATGTTGAGTTTATTGTTTTATCTAAAATGTTTTCTCATTCTGTACGTATAGGAAAAAAAATTTCTGTTGAATCATTCTATTTGATTTCACAATATGTGGGAACAACTATTTCAATATAACATAAGATAAAAATCATACATTTGGAGATATCAAAAGAAAAGAAACATATGGAAAGAATAGTGATCTATCATTTCCTGAATGATGAACCCCAGGTTGCAAAGTTGCATCCTTGTCCAACCCCTCCTACTTGATTTCTCCAAAGGTTGTTTTCCTACTACCCTAAGAATGCCTACATAAGATGAGATTGGTTATGTTAGAGCTCAAGACCCGTAATCTCTACATATGCCACATCAAAAAATATATAGTCTATTCTCATAAGGGATTGAAATAGTTTGGAATGTCACAAAGACCAAGAAAGTAAAGGATTTTCATCTACATCATATAATGAGCTTCATTGTTTTATCTAACATGTTTGTTCACTGTGTAGGTATAGGTGAAAATTTCATTACTAGATCATTCTATTTGACTTCATAGTGTGGAGTGAAATGGGTTGCCACAAGGGTTGAGCCTAGCATGTTACCCTCACATTATAAAGAGGTATGAGAATAAAATAAAACATCATGTTTATGAAGTCTAACAAGTATCAATCACCTATGATAGTGAGTTGATGAATATCACTATCATAAATGATAAATGCTTGCTAAAACAAAACTCAATAAGAAAAGGCTACCACTGTGAGAAATAGCCATGAGTAAGGGATAGTCATTGATGGTGATAATGATTGAATTTTTCAAGTGTAAAAAAATTCAATCCACCATGAAAGAGGGTAGTAGCTTCAGTGTTAAAGCACATTCACATTCAATGCAAGAAGTGACAACTCAAGAAATTAATGTAAAGTGAAAATATGTTCACATTCACAAATTTAATGTAATGTATGATAGAAAAGTAAGTTTCCTTGAAAATCAAGAATATAATCATGAATAAGCTTTAGGAGGATAGAGACCATTAGAGTGGTAGTCATCATGCTATGCAAATAGTGACAATCCTTGAGGAGTTCAAGGATACAAGCACAATCTCCAAGGTTTGATGAATCAAATTTTTGTGGCTATTGTAATGGTTAGTGCAAAAAAAATTTCAATTTTTTTGAACTTGGAAAGGTCAAGTAGCCTTCATAAAAATCAACTAAACATAAATGTGATAGTCAATAAGGGAAACATGCTCAAAAATATAGTGAATCAAGATGTACAACCATTGATTGTGTCTTGTAAATTACAAGAAGGCATCATAGGTGACAAACCATATGTGAGGAATATGATTGTATATTAAGGTTGTGTTTTCAAGCAGAGAATTGTTGTACTTGTACAAGATAAGTTTTCAAATAGTGGGCATGGTACAAACTATGTAATCAACATGAAAAGAAGTCAATGAGGACAAAAGAGTAGAGAAAGCTATGTGTCTATTTATTAAATAGAGTGAAATAATAAAGGGTCATGATCCAAAGGTTTCCACAAAGAGATTTTTAATTACATTGATATGCCATGCCTTGATATTCATGGAAATAAAAAGTGATAGATAACCATTGTAAGTAAGATGCTTTTCAATGGGGGACAAGTATGGATAACAAAGAGACAACCCAAATAGTTGCACAATAATAAAAAAAGGTTTGAAAATGCTTAGCCAAAGCAAGGAAGTGGAAATCCTCTCAAAATCACCTATCAGTAATCAAATAGATTAAGAAATGACATGATAGTTCATAGAAGTCAATATGGCAATGAGCCTAGGTAATTAGAATGAGCAAGATTTTAAAGATAAAGAAAACAAAGAAGAAAATTTTGACATTCAAATTTGATCATGTCTAGGAGATAAGGTTTCATGATGACCTATGTTATTACTTTGTGAAAGCCCAAAAGCGGTAAATGACAACATTTATCTCATAAATATCACCAGAGCATTCCTTTTAGATGCAGTTGTATGATAAAAGTAGTGAAAGTAATCTATGCATCCAAAGGTTGTGTCAAGGAGAAGATATAGGTTAAATACATTAGTTGTCATTTTTTCTAGATATTTCAAACAACCAAGCATGAAATACAATAATTTGTATAGGAAATAAACAAATGTTCTCATTTTTTTAGCAAATCTAGAGCTTGAAACAATATTTTCATTCACAAATAATGAAAAATGATGCAAGTGTTATACATAAAAAGCTTACCCATGCTATAATATTTCTAGAAACCCTCGACTTGTGCATGAACCATGGTGATGCCCCAACATAGAAAATGAAACAAAGTGAAATGAATAAGTTTGACCATGGGGAATCTCTTTTAAGGTTTATAAACCCTAAGATTGGTCAATTAGTAAAAGAAATTTTTTCCTTTATTTTTAAAGAATTCCCTTCACAACTAATACCATGTTAGCTATGTATACCATAGTATTTTTCCACCTTTGCATATTTTTACAAATTCAAAAAATTTAATATGCCTTGTTTTTCCTTTTAAGACATGGTTGAATGTGATTGTTTTTCTTAAAATTTTAAATGTAAAACATTTATTTAGGTGATGTTATTATAAATCACCTTATTTAAATGTTATATGTAATGCATGATAAAGAGCATGTGTCTTCTAGAATAATTCAAGGGGTGTAATGAGGTTTTATGATTGAGTTCCAAGCATATATCCAAGTTGGAGGAGGTTATCAAACTAGTGCCAAGAATGTAGGAGTGCTTTTGACTTGGTTTTTGGAGGGAATGAGAGCATATAGGGGAATTTTCTCATTATTTTATGATGGGTAAGGTCAAGGCTTGAATTTTTTCTTCATCCATGAGCCTTTCTAGAGTGGATTTAGGGGCTATATTTTAGGATTTTTGCTTATGCACAACCAAGAAGTTTCTAGTTACTATCTTTGTGCAACCTCTTGGAAAAGCATGAGTAACTTCAAAGTTCATTTTTGAAGTTAGTTCTTTCTTATTTTCTACATGTATTGTAGCTTATTTTGGAGCTCTTTCAGGAAAAAGACAACATTGTAACTCAATCTCATAACATGCTTTGCACTATGTAACACCTTTTTATCAATGAAATTTAGTGTTTTTACCTTCTTAGAAGCTATCTCATTGTGTGTAGTGTGATGATGGATGAATATTCTTGTGAGCTTTAACAATTCCTTTAATTTTTGTCTTAGTTTAGCACCTTTAGGTTGAAGAAACATATATCTTTGCAAGTTGTAAGTTTTGTAGTTTTTCAAATAGCTATTTTAGTTGTGAAATAACTCCTTTCCTTCAAAAGTGTTAAAAGGACCTAACATCCTTGCAAAACACTTATGTATTGATATATGAAAATATATGATTTGTGTCAAGTTAAGCTGAGTTATTGAGAAAATTGTGTGTTAAAATAGTAGTGTGGGTTCTAAGAAAACACATTTGGTGCATCACCTTGATAATTTAGTCTTTTATTTTATGTTTTCCTCTTACCCTTTCCTCTATAGTTCATTAATTTAGTTAGTTTTAGGTGAGTACCATAAGAGCCAACTTTCTCTGGAGGTTCTTTTGAGCTTTAGGTGACACACAACCTTAGAAAAATCCCCATGTTTCTATAATATGCTAAGTTTTGCAACTTAGCAAGGGCACAATATTAGGATAAAACTATTTCTAGCACACCTGATGGGACCAGTATGAGGAACTTTGCATCACAGTATTGAGAAATTTGATGTTTGTCTCAATATTATCAACCTTTGGAGGTAGTACAAACAACACCATGGAAATTCCAATCATATATCAGTTGGTTTCAATAGTTTAGATACCTGCAACTAAATGAGGAACTTTCTCAACACCTAGTGACTCTAATTGGTGTTTTGATTCACTTTCTAGTGTTTCAAGACCTTGTTTTCTTTTTTCATTCCAAGTTTATTGTCTAGAATTTCATATACTTCATTTTTTATCCTTGTAATATCTAATCATCATCATCACTTAGGTTACCCTCCTCCATACCATGAAATTTCAATATTTTAGCTTCCTTATAGTCATAATACTCTTGCTCAACCTTCCTTACAACATGTTTACACCCATACCAGACCTTGTGAAATCGATCCTACTTTGAACCAACCTTGTAGCCTCCCTAATCAATCTCAAAATTATAACATGGATACTAGTTTGGGTAACATCAAGGAGATGTTTTAGTTTCAAAGGGAAATATTGGAGATAGATAGAGAAACTGAGTATAACATGCAGTAAGAGGAGCAATCCTATCAAGATTTTTGTCATTAGTAGGAAGTGGAAAGGGAAAGAATGTACAAAGAGGAATTTTTGGATAGGTAGGTTGTTTCCAGGGAGAAGCAAATAAGGAAATTGATAGCTCAAGCTCAAGAGCCTAAGCTCCAAAACCCTTCTCTTCCTAATTTCATACAAATCCATCCCATAAGTTAGGCTAATCCTTCCAATGAACCTTCACCAATGTTTGAAATTCCATGTTTTAGGCAGCCTTCCACCCTTAAGATTCCAAGTTGGAAAGGGCCATCTTCTCTACCCTCTGAGGTTCCTCCACCAACCATACAAATGGAACCATGCTTTAGCATCTAGAAGGTAGAATAACAAAAGATAAATCAGCCTATACCATCTTTTCCATATACTATTTGTCTCTACAAAGGAGGACCTATTGTGTGGTCTTATTCATGGGAAGTCACTGAACAAAAGGAGGACGATAAGGTGGTAGAATCTAGGACAATTAAAATTCCAATTTTCACAAGCCTTCATCCTTTGAAATTTGAGGAAAATAATCAAGTGCAACCTAGTATAGATGAGCAAACCCTTGATCAAGACAACCCACTCACCATGGAGGAGGCTAGAGATACTAACCTATTACAGATAGCTATAGAGCCTTACTAATTAGAATAGGAGAATATTAGACAGGAAAATACCTTTCAAGATGTATCTTTGAATGCTTTAACTTATGATATTCCTTGTTTAGATGAATATGGTAAAAATGTTTTGATAGGAAAACATGGTGAAAATGTGAAAGTGGTTGATGACGAGGAGCATTCTACAGTTTGGATGGGTAAACTACCTTCTTTCATTGAAAATGTTCAAGAAGATGTGAGTTTGTTGACATCAACTATAGTTATGGAACAAACTGATTAGCAAGAGGAAGAATATGGTCTTGATGAGGATAAGTCCATTCTCTCAAGTCAAGAAACTTCTCATGAAGCTGATTTGTAAGATCTTAGCTAGTTGGAGGAGATTCCTTTTTTCTATACAAAAGAGATTGAGGCTGATATATCAATTGAAGATTTTTTAAAAGAGGATACCTCATTGTTTGAACATTTTCCTTCCTTAACTGAAGTAGAAGATCCTATTTTAGAGTGTACCTCATTGGGTAAGAATGAGGAAGTTGAGCTTGAACCAATTGTTCCTAAGAGCCTTCCAAAAGCTAATAGATTTGATGAGTTATTGGTTATCCCAATGGAAGAGGATGGTCCATTGACCATGGAGGAGGAATCAACATGGCAAGTTATCATGAAACGTGAAGGTAATGATGTTATTTTTTATCATTCAAATTTTCTTCTCTCTTGTCCAAACTTAGCCATGAAATAGGATAGCCATGTAAAAAAAGAAGAAAGGTTTGAAGAATACAACCACGATAACATTATATTAGGCTTCTTATGTCCTTTGAAATAAGAAGAAGAAAAACATGAAGTTCCAAATCAGCTTCTTGTACCATAAGAGCACCATGAGAGTAAAATGAAGGATACCATCATGCCAAAAGAAGCAAAAGAAGCAACTAGTCCAAAGCTTTCAAGGGGAGGTCCTATCAGGAATCTAACTACAATGGAGACCAACAATGCATTGCAGGTCATGCTTGCACCCAAGCATGAGGAAGAGCAATTTCAGCTCACTTGTTCACTTCAAGACAACAAAGTTTTTTCCCAACATAAGGAAGTAAATGAGTGTATCTACATTTTTTAAGGAATGTTGTAGTTGTTTGTTGGAATTTTATCCATTGTACATCTTCTTGTAGCTATTCAAGATCATGCAATGTATTGTATATTGTGTAGAGATGGAAGCTACTTCACACAACCAATGAATGGTTTCATTTGAGTTAGTGTCTTTCTTGGTTAGTGTAAAGTAGGGTTAGTTTATTTTTCCTCTAAGTGTTGTTTTGCATAGTTAGTTAATTTTCTCTATGTTTTGGTTGATAGAATAAGATTTGAAGGTGTTATGCACTATTTTAATGAGTTACAATAATACACAAGACTCTTTCTCAATTCTTATTGATCAGCTTTCTATTGACTCCATGCCCAATAGATATCTTCAAGCAACTGGTTAGAATGTTTAGCAGGAAATTTTTTAGCAAATGTCACAAAAAATGTTACCTGATTTTGCTTCTAGCTCAATTAGGTAGAGTTGAGATTGTGTTTACAAATAAAAGATAAAAGTTAAACATTCAATTCTACCAAGTTATATTCATATGCACAAAAGTATTATCAAATATATTGCATCTCATTATGAAAATATATACAAGAGATAAGAATGAACAATTTTTGCATAAATGTCACCTTTCATTGATAATTACAAATGTATGGTGTCCCACGCAAGCCATGAGAATAACTATTTCAATAAAACATAAGATAAAATATATACCTTTGAAGATATGGAAAGAAAAGAATCATATGGAAAGAGTACAGATATGTCATTGCTTGAATGACGAACCCTAGGTTGAAAAGATAAATACTTGTCTAGCCCCTCCTACTTGATTGATCCAAAGGTTTTCTTCCTACTACTCCAAGAATGCATGCATAAGACGAGAGTGGTTGTGTTAGAGCTTGGGACCCGTAATCTCTACATATTCCAAATCAACAAATATATAGTCTATTCTCATAAGGCATTGAAATAGTTTGCAATGTCACAAAGACCAAGAAAGCAGAGGATTGTCATCAACATCCATCATATGTTGAGTTTCATTGTTTTATCTAAAATGTTTGTTCATTGTGTATGCATAGGTGAAATTTTCTATGACGTTGGATCATTCTATTTGATTTCACAATATGTGGAATGAAATGGGCTCCCACGAGAGTTGACCCTAGCATGCTACCCTCACATTAAAAAAGGGATGAGAATGAAATGAAACATCATGTTTATCAACTATAACAAGAATCCCTCACATATGATAATGATTTGATGGATATCACTGCCATAAATAAAAAATGCTTGCTAAAACAGAACTCAATAAGAAAAGGTTACCACTATGAGAAATAGCCATGGAACACGAATAGTCATTGATGGTGATAATGATTGAATTTTTCAAGTGTAAAAAATTCAGTCCACCATGAAAGAGGGTAGTAGCTATAGTGTTAAAGCACATTTACATTCAATGCAAGAAGTGACAACTCAAGCAATTAATGTAAAGTGCAAATATGTTCACATTCACAAATTTAATATAATGTATGACAAAAAATCAAGTGTCCCTGACAATCAAGAATATAGTCATGAATAAAATTTATGAGGATAGAGAGCTTTAGAGTGGTACTCATCATGATATGCAAATATTGACAGTCCTTGAGGATGAGTTCAAAGATACAAGCACAATCTCCAAGATTTGATGAATCAAATTTTCATGGCTATTGTAATGAGTAGTGCAATCATTTTTTGCAGTCTTTTAAACATGGAAAGGTCAAGTAGCCTCCATAAAAATCAACTAAACATAATTGTGCTAGTCAATAAGGGAAACATTCTCAACAATATAGCGAATCAAGATGTACAACCATTGATTATGTCTTGGCAATTACAAGAAGGCATCATAGGTGATAGAACTTATCAGAGGAATATGACAGTCTATCATGGATGTGTTTTGAATCAAAAATTGATGTACTTGTACAAGAGAAGTGTTCAAAGAGTGGGCATGGTACAAACTATGTAATCAACATGAAAGGAAGTGAATGAGGACAAAAGAGTAGAGAAAGCTGAGGCTATTTATAAAATATAATGAAATCATCAAGGGTCATGATCTAAAGGTTTCCACGGAGATATTTTTAATTACATTAATATGCCATGCCTTGATATTCATGGCATGCAAAAGCAATAGATAACCATAATAAGTAAGATTATTTTCAACGGGGTACAAGTATGGATAGCAAAGAGACAAAGCAAATAGTTGCACACTAATAAAAAAGGTTTGATAGTGCTCAAATAAAGCAAGGAAGTGGAAATCCTCTCACAAGAACCTGTCAACAAGCAAAGAGACTGAGCAATGACATGATAACTTTGGTAGAAGTCAATATGGAAATGACCCTAGGAAGTTAGAATGAGTAGGACTTTGAAGATAAAGAAAACCAAGAAGAAAAGTTTTACTTTAAAATTGATTAGGTCTAGGAGCTAGGGTTTCATGATGACTTGTGGGTATGTGCAGGATCATCATGGAAAAAACAGGCCTTTAAGTGGCAAAAAATTCAAAAAAAATAGAGTTAGGCAACTTGACGTAAAAATTTGAATAAGTTATCTATATTATGTCAAAAATATGTAAGAATAGAATCTGTAGCAAATTGAATATATTTTCTAAACTAATAGGTTTATTTTTTTTTTAAAAAGAAAAATCTATTTGGTGAAAATTTGAAATTTCAAGTAGTACTTAAATTTCTGACCACCCTAACCACAATAAAATGATAATATTTTTTTACAAGATTTTAGATTTAAGTAGAGGACTCATGTCCCAATGTGATGCATATTTTTTTGTAATTTTTTCCAAGTAAATAATTAATTATGAATTTTTTATTACAAGTTTTAAAAAATATAAAAAACTTGTATGTTTGACCACCTTAACTTGGTCAAAACTTCATGAAAATCATTTTTTTAATTTTTTTTATTCTATAGTATGCAAAGCATAGAATGTGATGCATGTTTTGGATTCAAAAAATGAGATACCATTTGAAAGGTATAGATGTTTTTTAATCAACCTATCATTTAAGACTTTGGTCGTAATTCAAATAGAAAATGGATAATAATTATTTATTAAAGTCAAAGTAAAGCATAATTTAGATTGGTGGAAAGATGAGAATCTCCTTTAAAAACTATTTTTGTTTCATCATTTTTGGGTAAAAAAAAATTTGTCAGCTATATACCCATCATATCGTCACTTTTTGTCCCATCATGATCCTACAAATACTCCTATGTTATTGCTTTGTGAAAGTCCAAAAATGGTAAATGAGAGAATTTATCTCAGAAATATCACCAGAGAAGTCCTTTTAGATGAAATTGTATGATAAGAATAGTTAAAGTCATGTATGCATCCAAAGGTTGTGTCAAGGAGAAGATATAGGGTAAATGCATCAGTTGTCATTTTGTCTAGAGATTTCAAACAACTTGTTACCAATTTTTTGCTACAACTCAAATCGTGGAGCTGAATAAATATTGTTATATTTAAAGGTGGAGAATATAGTTATTTTTGTGTTATGCTTAAGTGCTATTTACACTTTATTCATTATTCATCAAGTGATAGTTATGCATTGAAACGAGGAAACAAAATTTTAGAAGTTGCTATTCAATGTTTCAGAATCAAATGGAGTAAAAGATTGAGCATCAAACAACAAAGAATTTCATTGCTTTCTTTTATTTCACAAAGTGATTCATATTTACAACATTTCATTTGATTACAAGAATTCAAATGGTGACACATTAAATTGATGGTACAACATTGCATTATAAATGCATTTTCTTTTCAAAGTGAAAAGAAAAAGACTGAAATTAAATATTCACACAAGCCATGGATGTAATGGTTATAGTGCATCATAAGCATCACACTACACTATAGAATATGCATAAAAGGAAAAGTCACATAAGTATAAACATAATCATCATTGCCTGTACTGATGACTATCGCAGAAGTGGTGCACCATTTGTCTTCTTCAAGCTTCGTTGACCTGTAGGAAGGAAGAGAGGGATATTAGAGCTCCGACTATGAATATACCTACATGAACCATCAATGATAATGTAGGATGCTACTAATCATGCACTGAAACAATAAAGAAAAGTGTATAAACATGAGCTGAAAGAGATACATCAACATGATCATATATTGTTTTTTATGCTAACATCGTTTGTTTCCTTGTGCAGGTATAGGGAAAATCATGAAGCTGGTTATTATTTGAAGATCAACCATGTGGAGAAAATGGGCTCCCACAAGGGTATAGCTCGACATTCTGACCCGTATACGTTACAGGTGGGGCTAAATATTAAAGTGTTATGCAACTGAAAGAGTAAAAGAGAGTTCATATGTCAAGCCATCAAACCAACGGTCCACTCAGTAAACAAAAGGTTCTTTTTGAGAGCTACAAGTGGACAGTTAATTTAATTGAGCTCAATTGATTCAACTGATTGAAAATCTCAACATTGCTGCCATAGTATTATTTGTTCATCATGTTCATAATATTATGCAAGGTTCAACAGTGTTCATGCTCATGATAGTGATAGTGAACAAGCATACATAATGCCTCAATGAAAATAAATGTTACAGATTTTCATTTCAGAGGAGAGCATGACATAAAGTAGTTTTAAATAATGAAGCATAAAAATGCATGAAGAGTGCTAGATAAGAAATATTGATACCATCTAATCAATGCATGAACAATTCAATCATCTATTAAGTGATGGAGCAATCAACTTGTTTTTAAGTACAGAATATAGTGATCAACAAGTAAAATTCATTTCCAGAATGAGAAGAGTTTACAAACGAAATAGTATGAATGAGGATTTGGAGTGCATCCATGAAGAGCATAACTATGAGTGCATAGAAGACTAAAGAAACAACTAATCTATAGATTCAATTAAGAGGATTTCTGTGTGCAAAGAGGGAACATTATAATGGAAATTTAAATTATCAAAAAAAGATATATTTCTAGAATCTTGTATACCTGAGTGAGGGTTTTCAACAGTAATATAAAGGAGATATGTTTTTTTAGAATATTATACACTCGGCTGGGTTTGGAAAAAAATAATATTTACATAGTATTCTCATGGACAAGCTGGAATACAATATAGAATGCATCCAGATACACGTATTCTTTACAATTTATAAATACCTATATGGAGAAAATTGAGAAAATAGAAAACATGTTGGGCCGAGCCCAATTTTTTCATGAACAATCAAATATATAGATAGTTCATTTTTAGAACACCCACATTGGGGTTTCTAATTTAAAGACAAGATTTTCCAATTTTATGAGTTACCCATGTGACGGTTTTTTTATAAAAATAAAAAAAGGTAAGAAAGATCACGGTGGATTGAGCTTCAGAGGAGGAGATAACAAAGATAAGTGTAATTTCTTCAAAATAACGAATGTCATCTAGTTTTGTTTCCAAAAGTGCAAAAGAAGTAGAAAACCATCATGGGTCGAGCCCAAAAGTATTCAGAAAGCTCATGACAAGTTGCACATGGCACGACCTGGAGAGAATATTTGTCTCTTCAAATGATTGTTAATTCACAAAAAGAAGGGACCCATTTGAATTTTCCTTCAAATCTATTAAAAGACAGAGTAATATGAAAGAAATAATGGAGCTTACCATGCGTACAAAAGAAGACAAGTTTACTATTTCAGGCCAATATAGGAACACTGGCCGTGGCCACAACCTTCAGAGGAGACTCCAAACTCAAAGATCGAGCTCACTCAATGGCACCTCACAGTTGAGAGAAAACAAGAAATAAAATAGAGAGACCAAAGTATGTCGAAAGCCATCATATTATAGTTAAAGGATGCAACTTTTAAGCCAAAATTTTCAAAAAAATGATGCAAAAGAGGCCATGAAATGGATTAAAGAACAATTTACCATGCATTTTGAAGGGGAATCCATCTACAGGAAGGTCGATAGCAAATTTTTTAAGCTCCTAGCCCAAACCCTATCTTCATGGTGGTGGTGCATTCTTCATCTCAACAGAGCTTTCTCTCAAAATCCCCAAAGTGCGAATGATGTGCTTTTAGGGTTTCACTTTGGTTTTCTTTTTCCATTTCCCAACCCTAATTCGACTTAAGGTTTTTGTCTCTTTGCTTTATCTCATGCATTCATAAGTTGAGCCTTGTGAAGATTTTCATATTTCAATTTTTTGAAGTCTTTAGGATTGTTAATCACATTTTATGACCTTAGACTTTGGGGTATATACAAAATACTTATGGTGACTGATTAAAAGCCTTGGGTTTTATTTTGTTTATGGTTTTGATATCATTTTATTGAATTTAGAGAAATCAATAGTCACCAATGTCTGGATTTTATTGATGGAAATCAATTCTATAGGAGGTGATTTTATCAAAATAAGTGACTAAGGTTTTCCATTTTTAGTGCCTTGGTAAAGCATGTGCTTTGATTTTATTTTCTAAATTGATTTTATAAAAATCAATTACAATATAAAGGTGATATGCATCATATTTTTTATGATTTTTTTTGAGAAAAATCAATTTTGTATTGGAGAAATAAGGTTGTAATTTGCAAAAGATTTTCAAAAAACATTTAATTACAAATTTAGGTTAGATTGTGAAATCTGCATATCATGTAAAGCAAAGATAAAGCACATTGTTTTTATCTCTTTTCTATTTTTAGCAGATTTTTGAGAGGGACTATCTTGGTCGGATTTGAGCTGCCGACTGGATGGATAAGTTGTTTTATTTGCTTTAAAAATAGTTTTAGTCTATTTTTAGAGGATGGACATTATGAACATGGAAAAAGTGAGTTTTTTCTGCTTTTGTGCAAACTTTTGAGACAATTTTGATGCCTTTTCCTTGAGCTTTCTTTGTGAGCTTGAATTAGGGTTTTGGAGAATTATATCTTGAAGAAAACTTAGCTTTTCTTCTTCTTAGTTTAGATTTTAGTTTTTGGCTCTCACACATTTTGGAGCTTGTAAACTGATTTTGTACTCAGTTCAAACAAATTTTGGTATACTCCTTCAGTTGAATAAAAACAACATTCCTCCTTCTCAATTTTGTGTGTACTTGCAATTTCAGTTTGATGTTATATTGTGATTTTTGTTCACAGAGGCCTTGTTATGTCCCAAGACTATAATTCTTGATGCAAAAAGTTTAAAAATATAGGTTGCATGTTGTATTTAAAATCAGGTCTTCATGCAAATTATTTATGTGTTAATTGTTCATAAGAGGTTGTGAGATATTGTGTTTTTCTCAAAGCTGTTTGTGAGGAAGAAATCAAAATCATTATTAAATCATTATCAATTCTTGAAAATTATCTGTTAGTCATATGTTTTAATTTCAGTCGTCTTTCTAACTCTTTCCCTCAGAAAATCACTTAGAATAATATTCATCATTTAGAGAACTAGCTCACTTTGGAGATTCTCTTTTCGCATAGATCACCCACATCTGAAAATAGTTTCCATGTTTCAATAGATAGTCTGATTTCTGCAAATCTGACAAAGGGTGCATATCTGATTGATAACAGTATTTGGCATGCTCGGTCAGACTCTAAAAGCCATTTTAGAGAAATTTTAGAGTTTTTAATTTGTTTTTTGGTGGATGCAACAAGTTTTTTCAGCCTTTTGGAGGCTCATTTCAATATACCTAGCAACTCTAATCCTGATTTTGCATGCTAGTGCAGCCTTAGCATGAGAAAAATACAAATTAGATCAAGTACTACACGTTTTGAATATCGAGAGTTGTCTCCACCACAAAGAAGAGGTATAAAAACAAGGAGGCTCTTTCAGACACCTGCAAGATCGAAATCAACACCTCCTAATTTTAGATCTTTGGTTTTATCACCAAGAGTACCAGTTTTGATATCACAAGCACCGCCAATGGTAGTGCCAAGGCAAGACCTGTTCGGGCCTTTTAATGGAGGCATTCCATTAGATATTGCTCAACATGATGACATCCCAATTGCAGCCCTCAGAAGTCTATCGTATTTCACTAGAGAGGACCTCACTACATCGGTTGAGCATATTTGTAACATAGCCACCTTATGCTTGGTTCACAACATCATGTAAGAGAACGTCGTGCTAAGGCTCTTGGCTGCATTGCTCAAAGGGAAGGCATTACAATGGTTCATAGGTCTCACAACCAACTCAATCATGACATGAGATGCATTAGGTAATGGTTTATATCAATATTTTGCTGATAAATCTAATAACCTGTCTCTGTTAGAGCAGTTGAGCACCATTCAAAGGGTGCCACACAAACACTTGGTTTATTTCAACTACTGATTTTAGAGAACCTGGGATAGGATTCCTACAATGGTAAAACCTTTTCTAGTACATGCTTTTCTGTTTTACTTAAAATCTTTGAATAGTAAGATTTTAGTCATGACTTAGTCTATGGGTGGGTATACACTCCCTAATGCATATGACATAGCCATTAGAGCTAAGAACTATCTCATCCAAGTTGGAGACATAACCCCTCGACCTCTCATGCCCTTGTTTCTAGAAATAAAACCACCTACCCCTATTGTTGTATCTTCCTTAGTTGTTGTCCTGCCTATTCCAACAATAGGTTTTCATAACATAGCCCAGGAAATTGCTGCTCTAGCCATGAACCAAGAATTTCAAGAGATTAAAAGTATCCTCAAGACCTTCAAGAATGATCTTGTGAGCATTAAGAAGCAAGTAGGTCATGAACATAATCCTTATCAAGCCACTTATTAGTAGAACCAGCCTAATAGGCCTGTCTTTCAGAATGATTACCAAGCCCAAAGAAGGAATTTTAACCCTAGGCCATCCCAGCCATACAATCCAAACGTAGCTAGTTTGTCAAAGGAACTTGTGCCCAAAAATAATGTTGCACAAGATTGTGATTGGTGTTATCCATCCAATCAGTCCCATAACCAATCAGCGTGCACTAATGGAATGAGAAATCAGGCTTTAATGGTTCAAAATAACTGGTTCAAAAAATATTACAGATCAGAATCAGGAACAATAAGATAATGTGGAAGTCACCTTGCCGAACTGGTAGAGCTCTAAATTTTGTGGTGTGAATGGTCAAGATCAGCAAAATTCTTCCATTTCAGCCAACACTAGATCAAAAAAGAGAGCTATGGATTTAGGGAAGCAAGTTGGAAATTCACATAAGCAACCTTCAAGAGAAAATGAACCCATTCCTTCATCAAACATCAATGCTACAACATAGCCTAAAGTTCATATTTTGTAAAGAGGCCAATAGATACATGGAAAAGAGTAGTCTAAGATGCATTTGTAGCCTTCGCAGAGGCAAAACGATGCTACTGTCATTAAAAACTAGCAGAAGGTAAATTCTATATCATTTAATATTGTTGAGCACCTTAGAAAGGCTACTGTTAGTATGTCGGTACTAGATGTTTTGCACCTCCCAAGGCAAAAAAGTTTACTGTAGGATGCTTTAGCTGAGTTATCTATTTTTGACAATGCTAATCAAGGAGTTGAAAAAGTTGTGCTTTCAAATGATTTGGAGGTTAAGAATGAGCAAAGAGGTAAAGAGGTAAAGCCTCCTCCATTTTACTTAAGTTTGATTATTGGTGATAAAATTGTTCATAACTGTATGGTAGACTCTGGTGCCAGTAGCTCTGTTATTCCTAAAAGGTTAGCTAATAAGTTGGGTCTTGTTTATGAGCCTAACCCCCAGAAGGGCATAGTTCAATGAGATGGGTCTATTGTTAAAACTGTTGGTATTATAAAAAATTTGGCTCTTACTTTGCATGCATCCCCAAGTTTTTCTATTCATCAGGATATACATGTCATTGAATTGCCACCACACTTCGCCATTTGTCTCTCAAGGGATTTTACAGCCAAGTTGGGTGGGTTTTTATCTTCAGATTGGTCTCATCTCTTCTTTAGAACAAGGTATGGTACAAAAGTGACCATAAAGTTTGAGCCTCTTGCCAAAGACCATATCGAACCATATTCACCAAATCTTATAAATGCTAACCTCTATGCCACCCCTGTACTAGAGGAGCAAACCATGACCTCAGACTAAAGCACCCATATAGAAAATATCAATCTAAATGAATGGGCAGCCAAAGATCATGAGCTTGATCTATTCCAGCACACAAATGAGATAGGATTAGGAGTCTATATGATTCAAGAAACTGATTTTGATATGCCTAATCTTTGTAAAGAGGAGGAACAGTCTGCAAAAATAGAAAATGAGCTCTGGAAGCTTTATTTCGATGGTTCGAGAAGCAGTATTGGTTCTGGAGGTGGGGCTATGTTGATTTCACCAGAGGGAGATAAATACTTTTCAGCCTGCAAATTTTCTTTCAACTATTTGAATAATACAACTGAGTATAAAGCATTGGTACATGGCCTTGAATGGGCCTGCAAATGAGGTATTGAATGCTTGCAATTTTATGGTGATTCAGAACTAATTGTAAATCAGATCAGAAATTTAAATGTTGCCAAGAATGATTTTCTTAAGAAATATAAGCATTGTGTATGGGATTTGATGGAAGATTTTGATGCTTTTAATATTGTTTCAAATCCTAGAAATGAAAATAATCATGCTAATAGGCTCACTGCCATAGGAGCCCAGTTTGATATTCTTAATGAAATTCATAAAGTAGAGGCATGTCAATATGTAAAAATAGTGGTCAGACCTTCCATGCCTAACAATAATGTGAGCTAGCAAGTTTTTGACAGCGATAGTAAATTGTAAATTTCTTAATTGTTGAAGCTAAGTTTGCATATAGAAACCAACAAAAATGGCAGAAGCAGTATGATGATCAGATTGTGTAGTTGAAGACAAACAAACTACCAAAAGGATTGGTAACCTTGGAATCTATGTTTAACTCAGATGACAAAGCATAGAAAGACAAGTGTTGCATGACCATTAAGGAAGAACATTATGCAGCCATTGAAATATTCAAGGGAAAACTTCTTAAGTTGGGAAAGGTATGTAATAAAGAGGAACAACAAGCATTTATTCTGTTATGTTAGAAATTTAGTGATGTTTTTGCTTGGGAGTACAAGGATTTGAGAGGTTTTAACCTAGAACTAGCCCAACATACTATTTAATTAGAGCCTGGCACAAAACCAATAAGGTAGAAACAGAGACCTCTTAACCCCAAATTAGAACACCTTATGAAGGCTGAACTGAATAAATTAGTTGAGAGTGGTATTATTTTTCCTATCAAACACACCTCTTAGGTGTCAAATTTAGTGCCAATTGGGAAGAAAAGTGAGGAAATCAGATTATGTGTTGATTTCTAAGATTTAAATAAGGCTTCATTGAAAGACCACTACCCACTCCCTTCCATGGAGCAAATTCTATAGGTAGTTTTTGGTTCTGACAAATTTTATTTGGTAGATGGTTACTCAGGTTACAACCAAATTCTGGTTAAGCAATATGATCAATTCAAGACAACATTTACAACTAAGTGGGGCACAATGGCCTACAAGAAAATGCCTTTCAACTTATCTAACACTGGAGAAACTTTTCAACGAGCGGTGGATATGGCCTTTCACAGCCTTATGAACAAATTCATTCTGGTATATTTAGTTGATATTACTATTTTTTCCAGAAATGCTAATGAGCATCTTGATCATTTAGAACAAATTTTTTAGAGATGCAGAGATTTCAGAGTGTCTCTCAACCTGAAGAAGTGTATTTTTTCTGTATATGAAGGTAAACTCCTCAGACATATTGTTTCAAAGCAAGGTATTTCTATAGATCCTAAAAGAGTCTATGCAATTCTTGAATTACTGTTACCAGCTCACAAGAAAGGCTTGCAAAGCTTTCTTGGAAGAATAAATTTTGTGAGGAGGTTCATACCGAATATTGCAACCTTACTATAACCTCTCACTTCTATGCTTAAAAATAATATGCCTTTCAATTGGACCAAGGAAGGTGAGAGGAGCTTTGAGCAGATAAAGGAAGCCCTTGCAGCTACTCCTACTCTCATTAATCTAAATTTTGACAAAGACTTCATTTTTATGCCTTTGGAGGAGTAGATATAGTTTCAGCGATGTTATGCTAGCAAAACAATGAAGGCTTGGAGCAACCTGTAGCTTTTTTCAGCCAAATATTGCATGATTATGAGGTGAAGTATTCTTTTGTCAAAAATCATGTTTTACTGTTGTAAGAAGCTTAAAAAAATTTAGGCACATGCTGTCCAACAACAAGATCCATTTGTTGGTTGCTCATTCAAATGTTAAAGATTTCTTACTTAATAAAGATATTAATGATAAACGTGCTGGTTGGATAACCAAAGTAATGGAATTTGACATTGATATTAAGGTAACCAAGCTCATTAGAGGAAAAGGTTTGTGTGAATAGATTGTTGGAAATGAAGACAACAACTTAAAAGAAGCTGAAAATATAGATATGGTGCTAAATAATGATGTTGTAGGTGTTGTTCCAGTGTCTCTTGCTACTTGGTTGCAACAAATGTGCATTATTTGCAAACTCGTGAGTTCCTTGAAGGCTTAAACAGAGCAAAAAGAAGGTATTACAGATTACAAGCCATTCCTTATTCAATTATTGATGACATTCTTTATAGGAGAGATTTCCAAGGTGTTTTATTGTGATGTATTCAACCTAATCAAGTTGAAAAGCTTTTCGAAGAATTTCATGATGGGCCATCAAGAGGCCATTTTTCTGCAAGAACAACCTTGAAAATTATGTGGGCTGGCTATTATTGGCTAGATTTGTTCAAAGATGCTATTGCTTGGGTCAGAAAATGTGAGAAATGTGCTTTATTTTATGGAAAATAGAGGCTTGTAGTGTTGCCCCTACATCTGATTTAGGTAGAACAACCCTTTGCTAAGTGGGGCTTAGATTTTATTGGTCCTATCAATCCACCTTCAAGCATGGGTCATAAGTGGATACTTACTTCCATAGATTATTTTACAAAGTGGAATGAACCTGTTGCTTTGAAAGAAGCAAACAAGACTTTTGTACTTAATTTTTATCAGGATCTAGTCTTGAGATTGGGAATTCCAGATTCAATCATTTTTTACAATGGTTTGGATTTTATTGGTTTGAGGATTTTGATTGGTTAGTTAGAAATAATATTTATCTGAACACATCTTCTAATTATTACCCATAGGGAAATGGTAAGGAGGAATCTACAAATAAGAATTTGATTCAGATAATCAAGAAGACTGTTGAGGATAATCAAAGGACATGGCATGAAAAGCTTAAGTTAGCCCTGTGGGCTAATAGAATAACTCCTAAAAGGGCCACTAGTTGTTCTTCCCTTGTTTTAACTTATGGAAAAGAAGCTAAGTTTCCTGTTTCCATTGAGTTACCAACTTTAAGTTATGTTAAAGAATTGGAATTATTGAATGAACAACCTCTTGAGGTGAGATTTGCATAGTTAGTAGAGCTAGAGGAAACTAGGAAAGAAGCTCTAAGGTAGCTTGAAATACATCAAGCTCAGATGAAGAATTCTTTTGACAAAAGAAAAAGGCCATGTGACTTCATTGTTGGAGATCTAGTTTTCAAATGGAATGAATTTAAAAGCAAGCTTGGACAAAATTCCAAGTTTGATGCTATTTGGGATGGGCCTTATGTGATCACAGAGTGCAAGGAACACAACACGTTCCAACTTTCTAAGTTGACTGGAGAGGTGTTGTCTATCCTAGTTAATGGGATCCACCTCAAGCATTGCCTCTAAGATAAGTTCTATCTCATAGATAAGTAGAATAGTATTGCAAATAAGTGCATTACACACATTTACTTTCAATAGTTTTATTTTCCCTAAGCCCTGCTGCGCATGTTTTGTTGGCCATCAGGGCTTGTTAGTTTTCTTTTAGTTCTATTTTGTTTTGTTTTGCTGCTATTTGGAGTGTTGTTCAAGTTTATGAGTTTCATGAAGGGGTACAATTGACTCCACACCCAATGGACTGCTTTAAGGCAGCTGATCTATGCTTAGCAGGCAAGCATTTAGCGTGAATCACCAAAATGTTACCAATTTTTTGCTATAGCTCAAATGGTGGAGCTGACTAAATACTATTATATTTAAAGGTGGAGAATACAATTATTTTTGTGTTATGCTTAAGTGTTGTTTTCACTTTATTCATTATTCATCAAGTGATAGTTATGCATTGAAATGAGGAAATAGAATTTTAGAAGTTGCTATTCTAAGTTTCAGAATCAAATGGAGTACAAGATTGAGCATCAAACAACAAAGCATTTCATTGCTTTGTTTTATTTCATAAAGTGATTCATATTTAGAACATTTCATTTTATTACAAGAATTCAAATGGTGACACATTCAAATGATGGTACATTGCCTTATAAATGCATTTTCTTTTCAAAGTGAAAAGTAGAAGATTGAAATTAAATATCCACACAAGCCATGGATGTAATTGTTACAGTGCATCATAAGCATCACACTACACTATGGAAGATGCATAAAAGGAAAAGTCACATAAGTATAAACATAATAATCATTGCCTGTATTGATGACTATCACAGAAGTGGTGCACCATTTGTATTCTTCGAGCTCTGTTGACCTATAGGAAGGAAGAGAAGGATGTTAGACCTTCGACTATGAATATACCTACATGAACCATCAACGATAATGTAGTACGCTACTAATCATGCACTAAAAAAATAAAGAAAAGTGCAAAAACATGAGCTGAAAGAGATACATCAACATGATCTTATATTGTTTTTTATGCTAACATTGTTTGTTTCCTTGTGCACGTATAGGGAAAATCATGAAGCTGGTTATTATTTGAAGACCAAGCATGTGGAGAAAAATGAGCTCCCACAAGGGTAGAGCTCGACATTCTACCCTGCATACGTTACAGGTGGGGCTAAGTATTAAAGTGTTATGCAACTAAAAGAGTAAAAGAGAGTTCATTTGTCAAGCCATCAAACCAATAGTCCACTCAGAGTAAACAGAAGGTGCTTTATGAGAGCTATAGGTGGATAGTTAATTTAATTGATCACAATTGATTCAACTAATTGCAAATCTCAACATTCTTGCCATAGTATTATTTTTTCATCATGTTCATAATATTATGTAAAGTTCAACAGTGTTCACACTTATGATAGTCATAGTGAATAGACATACATAATGCTTCAATGAAAAGAAATGTTACAGATTTTCATTTAAGAGGAGAGCATGACATAAAGCATTTTTAAATAATGGAGAATAAAAATGCACGAAGAGTTCCAGATAAGAAGTAGTGATAGCATCTAATCAATACATGAACAGTTCAGCCATCTATAAAGTGATGGAGCAATCAACTTGTTTGTAAGTGCAGAATATAGTGATCAACAAGTAAAAGTCATTTCCAGAATGAGGATTTGGAGTGTATCCATGAAGAGCATAACTCTGAGTGCATAGAAGACTAAATAAAACAAATAATCTAAAGATTCAATTAAGAGGATTTCTGTGTGCAAAGAGGGAACAACATTATAATGGCAATTGAAATTATAAACAAAAGATACATTTCCAGAATCTCGTATACGCGAGTGAGGTTTTTCAATAGTAAATAAAGGAAATATGTGTTTTTAGAAAATTATACACTCGGGTGGGTTAAAAAAAAACAATATTTACACAATATTCTCATGGATGAGCTAGAATACAATAGAGAATGCATCCAGATATGCATATTCTTCAGAATTTATAAATAGCCATATGGAGAAATTTGAGAAAATATAAAACATGTTGGGTTGAGCCCATTTGTTTCATGAACAATCAAATATACAAATTCTTGTTCATTTTCAGAACACCCACATTGGGGTTTCGAATTTAAAGACAAGACTTCCCAATTTTTTGAGTTACCCATGTGAGGGTTTTTTATAAAAACAACAAAAGGTAAGAGAAATCATGGTGGCTTGAGCTTCACAAGAGGAGATAACAAAGATAAGTGTAAATTCTTCAAAATAACGAATGCCCACATCTAGTTGTGTTTCTGAAAGTGCAAAAGAAGTAGAAAACCATCATGGGTCAATCCCAAAAGTATTTAGAAAGCTCATGACAAGTTGCACATGGTGCGGCCTAGAGAGAATATTTGTCTCTTCAATGATTGTTAATTCACAGAAAGAAGGGACCCATTTGAATTTTTCTTCAAATCTATTAAAAGTCACAGTAATACGAAATAAATAATGGAGCTTACCATGCATGCAAAAGAAGACAAGTTTACTATTTCAGACCAATACAGGAACACTGGCCATGGCCACAGCCTTCAAAAGAGACTCCAAACTCAAATCTCAAGCTCACTCAATGGTGCCTCACAATTGAGAGAAAACAAGAAATAAAATAGAGAGACCAAAATATGTCGAAAGTCGTCATATTATAGTAAAAGGCCATGACTTTTAAGCCAAAATTTTCAAAAAAATGATGTAAAAGAGGCCATGAAATGGATTAAAGAATAGTTTACCATGCATTTTGAAGGGGAATCCATCTACAGGAAGGTCAATATCCAATTTTTCAAGATCCCATATCAAACCCTATCTTCATGGTGGTGGCGCATTCTTCATCTTAACAAAGCTTTCTCTCAAAATCCCCAAAGTGCGAATGATGTGCTTTTAGGGTTTTACTTTGGTTTTCTTTTTCCATTTCCCAACCCTAATTCGACTTAAGGTTTTTGTCTCTTTGTTTTATCTCATGCATTCATAAGTCAAGCCTTGTGAAGATTTTCATATTTCAATTTTTCCAAGTCTTTAGGATTGTTAATCACATTTTATGACCTTAGACTTTGGGGTATATACAAAATACTTATGGTGGCTGATTAAAAGCCTTGGGTTTTATTTTGTTTATGCTTTTGATTTCATTTTATTGAATTTAGAGAAATCAATAGTCACCAATGCCTAGATTTTCTTGATGGAAATCAATTCTATAGGAGGTGATTTTATCAAAATAAGTGACTAAGGTTTTCCATTGTTATTGCCTTGGTAAAGCATGTGCTTTGGTTTTATTTTCTAAATTGATTTTATAGAAATCAATTACAATATAATGGTGATATGCATCATATTTTTATGATTTTTTTTGAGAA
This sequence comes from Sequoia sempervirens, assembly GCA_007258455.2. NCBI lineage: Eukaryota > Viridiplantae > Streptophyta > Pinopsida > Cupressales > Cupressaceae > Sequoia > Sequoia sempervirens. The sequence continues at coordinate 623,486,558 of VDFB02193867.1, forward strand.
AAATTAATTTTGTATTGGAGAAATAAGGTTGTAATTTGGAAAATATTTTCAAAAAATATTTAATTGCAAAACTAGGTTAGATTGTGAAATCTACATATCATGTAAAGCAAAGATAAATCACATTGTTTTTATCTCTTTGCTATTTTTAGCAGATTTTTGAGAGGGACTATCTTGGTCAGATTTGAGCTGTCGGCTGGATGGATAAGTTGTTTTATTTGCTTTAAAAATAGTTTTAGTCTATTTTTAGAGGATGGATAGTATGCACATGGAAAAAGAGTTTTTTCTACTTTTGTTCAAACTTTTGGGACAATTTTGATGCCTTTTCCTTGAGCTTTCTTTGTGAGCTTGGATTAGGGTTTTGGATAATTATATCTTGAAGAAAACTTAGTTTTTCTTCTTCTTAGTTCAGATTTTAGTTTCTGGCTCTCACACATTTTGGAGCTTGTAAACTGATTTTGTACTCAGTTCAAACAAATTTTGGCATACTCCTTCAGTTGAATAAAAACAACATTCCTACTTCTCAATTTTGTGTGTACTTGCAGTTTTAGTTTGATGTTATATTGTGATTTTTGTTCACAGAGTCCTTGTTATGTCCTAAGACTATAATTCTTGATGCAGAAAGTTCAAAAATATAGGTTGCATGTTGTATTTAAAATCAGGTCTTCATGCAAATTATTTATGTGTTAATATGAGAGGTTGTGAGATATTGTGTTTTTCTGAAAGTTGTTTGTGAGGAAGAAATCATAATCATCATTAAATCATTATCAAGTCTTTAAAATCATCTATTAGTCATAGGTTTTAATTTCAGTCATCTTTCTAACTCTTTCCCTTAGAAAATCACTTAGAATAATATTCATCATTCTGAGAACCAGCTCACTCTAGAGATTCTCTTTTCGCATAGATCACCCACATCTGAAAAGAGTTTCCATGTTTCAATAAATAGTATGATTTTTGTAAATCTGACAAAGGGTACATATCTGATTGATAACACAACCAAGCATGAAATACATTAATTTTCATGGGAAAGAAACAAGTGTTCTCATCCTTTTTAGCAAATTTGGACCTCAAAACAAGATTTTTAGTCACAAATAACAAAAAGTGATGCAATTCTTACACACAGAAAGCTTACTCATGCAAGAATGTTTCTAGAAACCCTCAACCTATGCATTAACCATGGCAGCGCCCTAGTAGAGAAAATGAAACAAAGTGGAATGAATGAGATGGGTCATGGGGAATCTCTTTTAGGGTTCTTATACCCTAAGATTGGCCTGTTAGTAAAAGGATTTTTTTCCTTTATTTTTAAAGAATTCCCTTCACAACTAATATGATGTTGGCTATGTATTCCTTAGTCTTTTAGCCACCTTTGCATATTTTTGCAAAGTCAAAAAATTTAGTATGCCTTGTGTTTCCTTTTAAAAAATGGTTGAATGTGCCTTGTTTTGCTTAAAATTTGAAATGTAAAACATTTATTTAGGTGATGTTATTATAAATCACCTTATTTAAATGTTATATGTAATGCAAGATAAAGAGCATTTTGTTTGCAAGAATAAGTCAACGGGTGTAATGAGGTTTTATTGCTAAGTGCCAAGCATATAGGGAATTTGGAGGAGGTTATCCAACAAGTGACAAGAATGTAGGTGTGCTGTGCTTTTGACTTGGTTTTTGGATGGAATGAGAGCATCTAGTGGAATTTTCTCATGATTATATGATGGGTAAGGTCAAGGATTGACCTTTTTCTTCATCCATGAGCCTTTTTGGAGTGGATTTAGGGGCTAGATTTTAGGCTTTTTGGTTATGCGCGACCAAGAAGTTTGTAGTTCCTATCTTTGTGCAACCTCTTGGAAAAGAATAAGTAACTTCAAAGTTCATTTTTGAAGTTAGTTCTTTCTTCTTTTCAACATTTATTGTAGCTTATTTTTGAGCTTTTTCAAGAAAAATATACCATTCTAACTCAATCCAAAAACATGTACAATAGTATGTAACACCTTTTTATCATTGAAAATTAGTGTTTTTACCTTCTTATAATTTGTCTCATTGTGTACAGTGTGATGATGGATGAATATTCTTGTGAACTTTGTTAATTCCTTTAATGTTTGTCTCATTTTCGCACCTTTAGGTAGAATAAACATATATCTTTGTAGGTTGTAAGTTGTGTAGTTGTTCAAATAGCTATTTTAGTTGCAAAAGAACTCCTTTCCTTCAAAAGTGTTAAGAGAACCAAACCTCCTTGCAAAACACTTATGTATTGATATATGAAAATATCTTAGTTGTGTCCAATTAAGCCAAGTTATTGAGAAAATTGTATGTTAAAATAGTAGTATGGGTTTTAAGAAAACACATTTGGTGCATCACCTTTAGAATTTAGTCTTTTATTTTATGTTTCCCTCTTACCCTTTCCTCTGCAAATCATTAGTTTAGTTAGTTTTAGGTGAGTGTTGTGCAATTTTTCACACACACACCCCGCTAAAAGAAGGGACCCTCTTTTGCTTTTGTTCTTGGTGCTTTGGCTCTTTGATCTTAAGGACTTAATTGATTTGGCATGAGCTTGAATGTTTATTTTACCTACATTGGTGATCCCTCTATGATATTGATTGAAAATCTCAAATTTTAGACTCATTTTTGGTTTTTCATTGCTCTTAGGAAAATCCACTCTTGGCAAAATTCCTCGAATATTCTGAAAACCTAGTGGTGGTTTCTTTACACTGTGGTTTATAAATTCCAAGTCTTTGTGGAATTTTGTGTTTATCAGATTTCTCTGAATATCCGTTGTCCTATCAGATTCCTGGGTTTTGGTTGGGGTTGTCTTGTCGACTGCGTTAATGCTCATTTGTATGATTTTTGTGGCAAGTATTTAATCGATTTTGGGGAGTTTTATGTCATTAATTCTTATCATTTTCTTTCTATTGATCTAAAGTGCTTGATCTTGAGTGCTTGGCTAGGTTTGGTTTGTTGGATTTGTGAATTTCTAGATTTAGTGGTGATTTATGGGGTGTCGTCATAACTATTATTGTTTGTTGGGGCACTAAAGATTGTTATCTATCATTGTTGTAATCGAGTTTCACTTCATCCATGGTATGTACTCATTACCTTTCTTTTGATTATTGAATGTGAATGATTCTTTGGTGTCTTAAGTGTGCTTGGAGTCTGAATTTCTGCACCTTTGGGCATTGAGCATCTGGAAGCTAGGGTTGTTTGATTATGTTAGATTGACGATCCCCAAGTGAGTTTGCAAGCTCTTTTTTCAATTTCATTATGAGGTAGATTGGTTGTGTAGGCTATAAAGAACCTTTTGAAAACCTAACAAAATGAATAAGCTAAGCCCAAGCTTGTCCTATGTATTCATTGCAGAATTTTAGGGTTTTAGACATAGGGCATCACCACCTTTCGATTTACTTTAGGATGAGTTTCAAATTTAAAGATGGTTTATAGGAGGTTCAAATCAAGCTAGCTTCAAGCCAAAGGTCTTTAAATTTGTGATCCTTTGATCAATTTGAGTAAAGTTGCGAGAAAACGTCGACATTCAGTATTTCAAAGTCCTCATGGAATTCCTTAATTGTCGGAATTCCCCAATTTTATGTTTTCTCTTCATTTTCCCAAAATGTGCAATAATTTGGAGTTATGCATGCTTCGCAGATTTCTGTTCCCTCTGGATTTTATCGAAATATCCTTTCTACCTTCATTTTCTAGAATTTGTAGACTATTGTTATATTTGCAGATTTTGATCCTAGACATAATTCTTTAAAACTTTGTTGAAAATGAAGAACTGAGAGGTAGCATGGTTTATTAGCTAGTGATTATACATTGTATGATAAATTTAAGTTATTTAAAGATGTGTCATGTTGCTTCATAGTTAATGATAATTGATTAAATGATTATAGGATGCCTTTTATGTTTATTTTGCTAAAATCCATCTGGATGGGAATTTTCTAAAGTTCCTCTCTGGCCTAAATTCCGTAGGAGGACTGAAAACCTAAACTTTAAGATGATTAATTTTTATGAGATTTTAGAGATTTTTGCTTATCATGGGACTTATATTGAGGATGAATATGTCATTTGTTATTTATTAACTTGGGTTTCATGTGATCTTTATTATGGTTTCTTTTTTGAAAGTAGGCTGAGTCAAGTAAGGTAGTTATAAGTGGAACCAAGGGTAGAGTGATGGATCCAAGTGCAAAGGGGTCTTTTATTTCTGAGGCAGAAAGAATCAAAATGGATATCGAGAGTAGAATCCCTAAGAGCAAGCTTACTTCCATCTGGTCATAGGTAACTAATACTAATGTTGGATTGTTGGATTATGAAGAGTTCAAGAAAAGGATCGCAGCACAGAACCTTTGTTTGCTATCTAGGACATTGGAATTAAGGTTGGAACATGTAGTTGGATTCCCTCCTATGGTGTAGTGTTATGAGTTGGTGCTCGAGTGTGCTAGACACTATCATAGGGATACACAAAGAATAGTTAGTCCACAAGGAAGAATTGTGGAAAATCTAAATCTTGTGTCTATAGCCCAGACCTTTGACATGCTAGATAGGTCTCATGTGGTGGGTTTTGATATGGAAGTGGCAAGAAAGTTCTATGAGGAAGATACCATCAAGTCCCAGTAGGTCATCAATTCTTGGTTGGAGAAACCTAAAGCCCATTTTTCCAAGCTACCTAAGTAGCTATTCAGAGCAAAATTTAAGTACTATGATGTCATCACCCTTCTCAGTAGGTGGTAGGGTTGAAGTGTAGGAGTGTTTGAAAATTAGATGTTCCATGTCATTGTGAGGATGGAAAAGAATGTTTATTATCATTGGGTAGGCATTATAAGTGCCATGATTCATGAACAGATGTGTAATTTCCTACAGACAAAGACCTTCACAATGACCTCCTACTTGGTTTATGCACTTGCAAGATTCCATCCATACAAAGGACTAAGTAAAAGGGGTGTGTTTCAGAAAGATGTAATTTATGAGGTTTATCCACAGCTAAACCTAGGTAACTCGAGCTATAGGAGGGTGAATGATGCATTAATCATGTACATCACTAGGTTGCTCCAAGGTGCAGAGCATGTAAGAATATCTAACAATGGCAAGGAGTTAATCAAAAGGTATAGAGCTTGGTTTATACAGTTTCCCACCTTTTCGTATATAAGGATAGATGGTTGTCAGAGGGCTCCATACAAACTTCCTAGGTATCCCACAAATCACATTATACTTCTAGAGGTCATAAGTAAAATAAGTGATTTTGATGTAATTGTGAAAAAGGATAAGAATAAGACTGGAGTCAGTGGAGATTTTTCTCTGAGGATAGGAACTAGTGAGGCATGCCCTTCTATTAACTTGGCCTATGCTTCTGAAGAAGAAATGAATACACTTGGTTTATCTTTTCATTCCAAGAGATCTATATTTGATAGGATTGGTGAAGCATAGAAGAAGGCTAGCAATGAATATAATCATAAAGATGATATAGAGGACTATTGGGCCAATTGTAGTGATGAATTTGAGATCAGAAGGAAGAATTTTTCCAGGTTTCTAGTGAACTTAGTTTGACTATATAATGTGAAGGCCATTCTAGATCAAGTTGAAGATGATGGAGATTTGATTTAGGGCCATGATCATGAGGTAGTGAAGGATAAACTAGTGGGAGAAATAGACTAGTTGGAGGAAGAGAAAATAGAGTTAGAGCAACTTATGAATCTAGTGATTAAATATACAAAGTTGTGGCTCAAGCATGAGATGTGGGAACTGGGAAGTGAATGTGTGCAATGAACCTATGACCTAATGGGGGACTTGGAGTCTCATTCTACTTCTAAGGAATCAACTAAACAAGATCCTAAGGGTAAGGGAAAGGTGAGCTCTCCTTTTAAAATTAAGATTAAAATGTTCAAGTAGAGGAAGTACAGGAGGCAAAAAAACAAAGAAAGCCTATTGCAAAGAAAAGGAAGCACATTTCAAGGACCAATAAGTCAGTAAAAGATGAAGATGAAAAGGAAGATAAAGAGGTTAGTGTTCCTATTCCCAAGAGAAGAAGGATAGTAATATTTTCACAAAAAGAAAAAGAAATATCCAAGGTAGGGGAGGAATTTAGCCCACTAGTAATAAATGTGGAGAACTCAGGAGAAAGAACACGAGTGGATACAAGAAGATTGAGAACTCGTTCTCCTAAAGATAGTGTGCCAAGGAAGGATGCTCCTCCAGTCACTCCTACTACAAAACAACATGATAATATTCCTCCTTCTCATAAAGCTCACAATGCACTAGGTGAACCAAGTGAATCCAAAGGAGCAAAAATTGATCAAGATCTAGAAGGAGAAGAATTTCAAGAAGGTGAGCTCTATAGTGCTGAGGTAGAAATAGAGAACATGTTATAGTCTCCCCTCATAACTTATGAGGATTCACCCATTAGAAGTGAAGAAGATATACCTCCTCAGAGAGAGGAAATGCCAATAAGGATTCCATCATCGGTGCATGAAGAAGAAGAGCATAATAAAGAAAAAGAAGATAAGTCCAAGGGGATTTATGAAAAACAGGATTTGATCAAAGACACACCCAAGGATCAACATGATGAAATTGGAGAGAGAAAAGTACAATTAGAATCTACTATTCTAGGTTGGTTGGATAAAGAATTAAAGAATAAACAAATTATTGTAGATGACACCCCTCCCAATTGGGATGAGCTATTGAAAAATATAGGAAAGGGTAAAGGAAAGAAGAAAGCCAGGGTCATCTCCAAGATTGAGAGAGATGAAGAAAATAATAGGGTGGTCGACATGGCTACTCCTGCTCCTAATAAGAATAAGGATTATGTGACTGGAAGTGATTACAATGTGTAGGCCATCAACCTAGGGCCTACTTCCATGGATTGAAGAGTATGAAGGCTCTAATTTTATGATCTTGGGTAGGTTGAGGAAAGAAGTATAGTTGAAGTAGGAATTGAAGAAGGAAAATGATAAAATCAAGAGATATTTGCAAGACTTGATGAAGCCTTTGCAATCCATTAGTTCCTTATCATTTGTTGCAAGCTTCCTGCCACAAGAAACAATATCAAAGTGGGAAAGAATGAAAATAACCACACATGCTACAATCCATTGATCATAGGGGGTACAAACTAAGGGACATGATGCTATCAAAGACATCCTTTCAACTGGAGGAGATGCAATGAGATCAATTGATTGGTTAAGGAATGTGTTAGCACAGGATAAGTAGGACATAGATATCCTATTGCAAAAGACTAAGACCATCATGGAATATACTAAGGAAAAATGAGTAAGTGATTGAATTCTCCCTTTGTCGAGAGCTGGAGAACCTTGGGAGTGGTTTGAAATTTTGCAAATAAGGAAAATAATTTTAAAGAAGGTATATAAACATGGGAAACAAATTGAGGACACCTTGACTGAAATTTACAATAACTGCATTTCTTTCTTTGAGGTGATGACAGGGAGAAAGATATTTGTGCCAAAACATCTTACCTTAGAGTAGTTGAGAAAATGGTGGCAAGATGTGTATTCTCTAGTGAATGAAGGCCCTATCACTGAACATCAGTTGGATGATGCAGCTACCTACATTGCAGTAATTGATAAATATGAAACAAGTAAGGTAGATTGGGATAAAATGGTAAAATAATCAAGATAAGATATTAAATTCATTGAAAGGAGAATTAAGATTCTAGCTATGCTACCTATGGCTGACTTGCACAAGATATTTTTGATGGTGCGGGATAAGGTAGAGCACGCTAAGGATAAAGGTGGGAGTAGTTAATTCAATAATTCATCAAAATTTGTGCTTCCCCATTATTTCTATTCTCCTTTGCATGAATTGGACCATATTTTCTTGGAGATCCTAGTCTGACTTGGATGGAGTACACACATTTAATGCATATTTCACTTTATTTTGAATTTCTCTTGGCAGACTTGTTTTGTTACCATTTATTACTATAAACCCTAATTAGGCTGACATATCTTGGGGGGTTTCTATAAATATGGTGTTATGCCTCATTTCTAAGGGCTAGATAGTTTTTGATATTGAAGAAAATTAAGCAGTAAAGCAAGAGTTAGAGTTAGGAGTTAGTATCATTTTCAAGCAAGTGTTGTAACAAAAGACATGAATTGTTTCCATTGTGTGTGATTTAATGCAAGTAAAGACATTGTGATTTTGTTCCTCCCTTGTGTTGAATTTTATCTGGCATGGTTCTTGAGATTCTATCTTTTGAAATTTCTTAAGTTTATTTGATATATGCTAGGTTAATGTTACATGATTTGATGATGTTTATGGGATGATGCTTGAAGTGTTTGAAGCAATCTCTAGTCCATAATTTTGTAGCTAGCTGACTGTTAGTTGCTTTGCAAAGTTAGCCTGGACTTTTACATTCATTGTGCTTAGTTCAATTGTAAATATTTGTTCATTGCAATTACAATAAGGTTGAATTGGATAAATTTTTATGATCTGAAAATATATAATACCTTAGAATATTGCACTATTTTTGTAAGATTGTGGATTCATATGGGTCAAGTAGAAATTAGTTTATGAGGGATTGGTCCATTGCAAGTGTTCATCATTTGTATTCCTAATCTTAGAGTTAGTGTTAAATTTAGAGTCTCTTAGAACCCTTATCTCTTTTTCCATTCATTTTGAGTCTCAGTTAGGTTTAGGATTGGAAGTATCATCATATTGCTAGATTTGATAAATCTAAGGATTCAGTATTTACTTGTAGTAAGGTCCCTTTGTGATTACCAACATTTTCACATTTATCACTGAGTTGTTTATGCATTTTCAAGACCTGACATTAGAGACCTTAGGGTTATCTCTTAAGGCTTGCTGATAGAGATTTACTTTTCAAGAGAGATAGAATATCATATTTATTCCAAGTTATTTCTATGCAAAAAACACCATCAACAGATTGGTGCTAGAAAGAGGGCCTGAATAAGGAAGCTAGATCATTTTTTGTTGCCCATTTCTCTTGAAAGATTCAAAAAAGTAACCAGATCTACTCTAGGGGAAGAGGAAATTCAAGAATTGAAAGCTCCTACTAGGTCTAGAAGGGACAAAAGAAGGGGAGAATCTTCATCCACCCAACCACTTCCATCATCTCCATCATCCTCATCTTCATCAAGTCCATCCTCATCCGATTCAGAAACCATTTATATTTTGTAGCCCCAACAGGCCATAAATCAACCATTACCACCCCTACCTCCACCAATGGCTTTCCTTGCCAATAATTTGTCTCCCTTGACATTCAATAATTACAATGTTATGCCCAAGAACCTAGAACATTTTTGTTCTAAATTTCATGTTAATGACCCCAATAGAACTGTTGAGGAACACATCAAGATCTTTTAGAATTTCCTTAAAGATAGAGGAATCAATCACGAGGATGTAGCATTCAGGATCTTTCTGTATTCCTTAGGAGAGGATGTGTTCTACTGGTACAATTATTCACCTACTAGGTCTATTCAGAATTGGACTAAATTGGAAACTACATTTTTACAAAACTTTAGGATTCCCATTAGTCCCAATGAGCTTTATCTTCAGCTCACCAATGTTAAGAGAGAAGTCCATGAGCCCATGCATCCTTTAGCAACAAGTTTCATAATTCCTATACTCGACTGCATGCCCCTTATGCTATTGATGAGGCCACTACTTTAGAAGTCTATTATGAGGGTCTTGACAGTCTAATAGATACCTTCATAAAGTGGAGAAACAACCCTCCTACTACCCTACTTGATGCATACGCAGAGGCTATGAAGGTTAGGACTACTTTAAGACAACATTTATCTAGGCCTTTACCATCACTAGGACCCACTCCTCACCCTAGGAAGATCCCAACTCTTAATCAAGCTCTCACCAATCACACTCCAATCATGAATCTGGTACCTCGCTTTCCCCTAGGTCCTCACCCAGGACCTCCTGTGAATCAAGTTCCACCCATAACTAGTTACCCTCAACAAAATGTGAATCAACCTCTTCATCCATAGCCTTCATCTAGTTTTCCCACATATCTGTAGAATTATGAAGTATTGAACCAGTCATTGAATGCCAGTACTACAGTAGGATATCTCGAAAATAATGCAAATCAACCCCCATATAGAAATTATGACAAGGATATACTAGATGAACTAACTGAACAAGTGAAAAAGCTGAACATGAAGGTAACTTATTTGAGAAACCAGAACAGTCAACTCTAGGCTGCTCAAAGAAGTATGCAGTCTAATCATAACAGATAAAATTGAGAAATTAAACAAGAATAGCATTTTGATAGAGGTCAACAACACAAAAGAGGATATAATAATGATAGAGGACATAATTATGATAAAGGACAATCTTCAGGCCAAAAATTTGATATGGGTTAGGCTGGTTGACAAGGGTTTGATAAGAGACAACCACCTAGACAAAACAAAACTTGGAATATAAGGCCTAACAATGGAGGCATCCCCACCCCATTAGATTAACTAGTCAATCAAGAAAATCCTCCAAGTGGTGTATATTTAGTTGAGGCTGCTTTATTGGGATGGTGTAGGCTCCATAAAACAAGTTAGCATTCTGAGTTAGACTATCTAGAATTTCAGACAGTAGCTTCAATATTTTAGAATGAGGTGGAGAATAATGCAAGTAGTTAGGATATGGTGCCAACTACTCCCTATGATTCATCAGTATTGGTGCTCAATCATGCTCCTTTTCAACAGAGCAAGGAGAATGTGCCTGAGGAAGAATCATACGAGCTTAAAGAAGAGGTGAATTCTTACACATTTGTTCAATGAAAATATAGTGAATGAAAATGGCCTTGGGATGAAGAAGAAGCTTATATTGAAGAGGTGTAGACATTCTAGTGGCCCATTAAAACATATGATTTGAGGGACCTACCACATAGGCATCCACAGGCTAGAGGCCCCTTCACTACTTCTATTCCTCCAAATAACTTTACTATGCCTCCAAATCCTAATGCTAACAATAATCCAACATATGCTCATGTGTCTATGTAGTACTTATCTAAAGATCAAGGACCAATGGATCTGTCAAAAGGAAGGACTCTTGAAGCAAGTAAGGATAAGGTAGTGGAATACCCAAAAGAGGCCCATGCTGATCTAAGTGCAGAACAATTAGCTATATATGTTGCAGAAGAACTCAAGAAGCTAAAGGTAAGTCTCTCTACATTTGAGTTATTGAGAGTTACAACTATTAGAAATGCAATTCTAGGAGCTTACAATGCAAATTTAGTGTCACAAGATAAATCACTTAGTGAGAGTGTCAATAAAGCTTCTAATTCTCAACCAGTGAAAGGGAAAAATTAGATTCACAATTAGATCCATATACCACTTGGAGATAAAGGGAAAGAGAAAGATAAAACTCAAGTTGCTCAAGTGGACACTACCTTGACTCTGTTCCAGGGGAAAATGGACACTCCTCCATTTCTGATCTTTGTTCGTATATTTGATAAGAACTTGCATAATTGCTTGTTGGATTTAGGTGCTTCCACCAATGCAATGCCTTTTGGTGTCTGTAGGGCCTTGGGTATTACTCTTGTTGATTCCCAAAAGAAAGTTACACAATTGGATAGAAATGAGGTTAATGTTGTATGGGAATTGAACATGATTCATATGAAGGTTGCCTCAGACCCCATAATTCAGAAAGTTATTAATATACAAGTGGTAGATATACCTAATTATGGGAAGAGACTTTACCAGGGCCTTAAATGGATATGGATCAACTAATCACTCTCATATGTGGCTTCCCTAGAAGGGACTACCAAATCATTTCAGGATTAAAAGAGAACCCCAAATGAAATATATGATCACAGAATATCAGAATACCTCCAATGAAATATTGATATCAGAGGTGAGTATGGGTAATTACATACTTACAACCCCGTTGAGGAATTCAATATGGAAGAAATCCTCATGCTACATGCTACACCCATGGATCTCACAGTTGAATCTAGTAGTAATGCAGCTGTGGTAGAACCAGTTGATGAAGATATTCCTAAATGTCATCAATTCAGTCTATTGGATAATTTCCAAGAATTCATTCAGAAGTGCATTGAAGATTAGATTCATTTGGGTAGGGAAATGAATTTTGGAGAATTAATTTTTCCAAATTGGTGTAGATTTCATAGTGCCTCCCACTCTAAACTAGACTGTTACTTATGCTAGACTGCAGTAGAACAAGTGTAGAAATATATCAACCCTATTCCAGTAGTTAAAATCAATATTAAGAATATTCAAGAGGACCCTAGAGGGAAGAAGGTGATGCTATCTGAAGAGCCCTCCAATAGTAATAGTGTAAGAGATGCAACAAGGAATTTTGTAGTTGTTGGTTGTTGGACCTTAAGATTTGATGGATCTAAATTGAAGCAAGGAGTTGGGGTAGGATTTAAGTTAATCAATCCAAAAGGTAAAACTTTCTTTGCTACTCATAGACATCAGTTTCATTGCACTAATAATGTAGCACAATATGAAGCTTTGAATCATGGGTTGCTCATGGCACTAAAGAAAAATGTCAAGATTTTTCCAGTCTTTGGGGATTCTGAGTAAGTGGTTAAGAAATTCAAGAGGCAGTACTCGTATCATGATAGGAGGATGACCAATTATAGGCATAGAGTATGGGACCTTATCGAAGGATTTCATGCCTTCAACATTCAGTTGATACCACACAATAAGAACCAAACAATAGATTCTCTTGCTCAAGTAGTTAGCACATTGCAACCTTTGTCTCTTTCTGGATTGAATAAATTTATAGTGGAATTAACCCCGGTTCCTTCAATACCTGACAGTGTTACCAATTTATAGGTATTTGAAGATGATAAACATATTTTGGATTTTATAACAAGTTCAGATGTCTTTGCTTCTCAAATTATTTATGAAACTAAACCTCAAGAAGCAAAGATGGATTTGGAAGGGGTGATTAATTTGAAGACTAATACTATTCCTAGAGGAATGATGCAGCTCGAAAGGATTTTTGATCTGGATAAGGTCAGAGTTCAAGAGCAAGATGCTAAGAAGGAATCCATCAGTGGAAAATGTGAAACATACAACATGGGGACTCAAGATGATATCAAGAATGTCTTCATTGGTAAAGTGTATACTCCAGAGGAGAAGAAAGGAATAATTGATGCATTACATACATATTAAGATGTGATAGCTTGGAGTTATGAGGACTTGAAGACATATGACACATCAATTATAACTCACACTATCCCTCTAAAGCCAGAAGTAGGACCCGTCAGGTGGAGGCAAAGGCTGATTGATGCTCTGCTGGAGCTTATAATTCAAAAGGAAGTGTAGAAGTTGTTTTCCATAATCATATTCCTAGTTAGAAATTCAACCTGGGTTGCAAACCTGGTTCCTATGAGAAAGAAGAATGGTGAAATTAGACTATGTGTGGATTTTAGGAACCTTAACAGAGCATTAGAAAAGGACAATTATCCAATACCTTCATTGGATGAAGTACTTCAGATTGTCAATGGGTCTCAAATGATGTCTTTTTTGGATGGCTACTATGGATACAATCAAGTTATGGTATAGTACAAAGATAGGCATAAAACTGCTTTCACCATAAAGTGGGGTACTTTCGCTTATAGGAGGATTCCTTTCGGTTTGATTAATGTAGGAGCTACATTCCAAAGAGCTATGGACATTGCTTTTAAAGATATAATCAGTAAATGGATAATTATTTATATGGATGATCTGACGTTCTTTTCTAAAAGGAGAAGTGATCACATAGCCGACTTATGTAGAGTGTTTCAGAGGTGTAGAGAATTCGACATATCTCTTAATCCAAAGAAGTACATCTTTGCAGTTATTGAGGGAAAGTTTTTGGGATACATTATCTCAAAGAAAGGAATTACAATTGACCTTGAATGAGTGGAAGCCATACTTAAGATTTAGCCACTAGCTAGCAAGAAGGAGATGAAGTCATTCTTTGGAAAAATTGATTTTGTAAGGAATTTTATCATAGGATTTGTAGAAATAGTCAAACCATTGAATGCTATGTTGAAGCAAGAAGCTAAAGTTGAATGGAGTACAAAAACTAAAAAAGAATTTGTAGAAATCAAAAGGGCCATTGTTGAAGCTCTAGTTTTGGTGAGTCCTGATTATGATAAGCCATTTTACATATATTCATTTTCTTATGATCACTCCTATGCTGACATGTTGACTCAAAATTCTAATCAAGGGAGTGAGCACCCCATAGAATTTATGAGCACACCATTGAAAGATGCAGAAATAAAGTATCCAAGTGTGGAGAAACAAGTCTATGCCTTGGTCAGACGTATGAAGAAGTTCAAACACTATATTCTTAGGAACAAGGTTTTGCAATAGTTCTTGATCCTGTAGTCAAGTTGTTGCTGATGCAAAATGAGCTAGGAGAATACTGAGCAAAGTGGGCAACCATGTTGCAGGAGTACGGTATTGAGATTCAACCCATGAAGTTTATAAGAGGGCAAGCACTTACAAGAATAATGGCAGAAATGGGCCTTGACCTTGCAACCTAGCACTACAATCTTGAAGATGTTTCTCCAGGGGGCTAGTATGATGATATCATTCACTATCTCTTGACTCAATGGTGTCCAGACCATATTAATGTAGTAGAGAGGAGGTAATTTCTTTTGAAGAGTGTCAATTTCATGCTAAAGGGAATTTTCTTATACAAAAGGAACCATGAAGGAGTATATTTAATACATTTGGGACAACAAGAGGCCAAAAGGGTCATGGCAAAATTTCATGAAAAATATGGTACTAGCCATGGATCTGCACCTTCCACTGTAAACTTGATTCTGAGGTTAGGTTATTATTGGCTCACATTGTTCAAGGACACACACAATCATTTCAGAACTCGCTATGTGTGTCAAATTGCAGCAACCAAGGAAAAGTATGCAACTCTTCCACTTCAACCAGTCTTTGAGGTAAAACCTTTCACACAGTGGGGAATGGACTTCATAGGTCAAATCAATCCACCTTCTTCTATAGGCCACTAGTATATTCACACTATTATTGATTATTTCACATGATGGACTGAGGCTCTTGCATGAAAACAATGTACTTCTAAAGTGGTAATAAATTTCACTGAATCAGGTATTATTAATTGCTTTGGATATCCTTTATCTTTATTTTGTGATAATGGTCATGCATTTGCATCATTGAAGTTTTCTAATTGGGCAGTTGATCATGGGATTGTAATAAAGCTTGCTATGTGTGTCAAATTGCACCAACCAAGGAAAAGTATTCAACTCTTCCACTTCAACCAGTCTTTGAGGTAAAACCTTTCACACAGTGGGGAATGGACTTCATAGGTCCAATCAATCCACCTTCTTCTACAGGACATAGGTACATTCTCACTGTTACTAATTATTTCACATGATGGACTGAGGCTCTTGCATGAAAACAATGTACTTCTAAAGTGGTAATCAATTTCATTGAATCAGGTATTATTAATCGCTTTGGATGTCCTTTATCTTTATTTTGTGATAATGGTTGTGCATTTGAATCATTGAAGTTTTCTAATTAGGAATTTGATCATGGGATCATAATAAATTTTGCATCCAATTATTATCCACAAGGTAATGGTTTGGCTGAGTCTTCCAATAAAAACCTCTTAATAGTCATTTGTAAGTTATTAGAGAAGAATACCAAGGATTGGCACACTCAACTTAGATTTTCTCTATGGTTAGATCATACAAGATAGAAGACTACCCTAGGAACCTCTCCTTACCACTATTCAATTGATGATCCCCACTTTGTAGTTCATTAATGAATATAATGATGAAGGGAACATGCATGACTCCCACCTAGCAGAGCTATTACACGTTGAAAAAAGAAGAGATGAAGCTTTAGAAAACTTTTCCAAGCACCAGGGAATAGTTAAAATATGTTTTGATAGGAGAGCCAAGGTAAATGCCTTTAGGATCTTTGACTTGGTTCTCTACTGGGATAAATCACATGACTAAAAGTGGGAGCATGGTAAATTTGATAAACTTTGGCTTGGCCCTTATCAAATTTTAGAGATCCTAGGAGATAATGCTTTTCACTTGAAAACCCTCACTGGGGAGGATATCCCTCTGCCTATCAATGGATAGTACTTTAAGCATTACTTCCAATCTTGAGTTGTTTACAACTCTTTCCTTGTACATAGTTAGAATAGGTTTCTTTTCTATTTGGTTTGCTCTGCTTTGCTTTGGTTAGATTAGGTTTCCCTTTCTGCTTTGCTTTTGGTTTGTTTTTGTTTTCTTGCGGTTGGGTGTATTTTTTCTCTGCTCTTACTTTGGAGGTTTTCTTGTTTTCTCTTGGGTGTGTTGCACCTACATGGAAATCATATTATTATTTGGGATTGTTTTGAATATTTCTTTTACAAACATCAATATTTTTAATGGATTCAGTTGGTGAAAGTCCTCTATTTGGTGTCATATGTATTAAGTATTTTGAGTGGATAAGCTAGGGGATTAAGTTAAATCTGGATATATTTGGGTCTTACGTACATAGATCTTTTAAGAAATTCCAAGGTTGCAGGGGGTTCTTATGAAATTTGTTTAGGTGAAAGATCTTATATTTTGCTTCAGCACCACTATGGTTCTCAGCCCTAAGTGTGAACTTCATTGTTCATAGGTTGAAACAAAAGTGAATAGAAAGGAAATATAGAAAGAAAAAAATATATATTGAAAATAAAAATCTAATAAGCACAACTTATCATGAGTATCCAAGTATCTCTACCGAGGCTATGTATGCCTGATTGGTAGTAGAGCTATGCTTGGGAGGAATCACAACAATAACCTCATCGGGGCTATGGACACATGACTGGAAGCAAGGCTCTATCCATGTTGCTTTTGGAGTTTGAATCTTTATGCAACCTAGTCAGACCAAATTTGATCCCCATTGTAACCAAGGAAAATAGGAATGAACACATATGCACACACTTTGACCCTAGTACAAGAATGGTTTGCTTACCTCTGAGTTTTGAAACTCTACCAAATTGATGACCTAATTCAGGGACTGAAACAAGAGATTTTGGGTTCTTGATTCTATTTTTTCATTGAAATGCTCTCGAGCATTTCCCAGTAAGAGTCGCCATTTGTTCTGCAGTTTTTCGCACATACGCCCCGCTAAAAGTAGGGACCTTCTTTTGCTTTTATTCTTTGTGTTTTGACCCTTTTATATTAAGGACTTACTTGCTTTGGCATGAGCTTGAATGTTTATTTTACCTACATTGGTGATCCCTTTGTGATATTGATTGAAAATCTCAAGTTTTAGACTCATTTCAGGTTTTTCACAGCTCTCAGGAAAATCCACTCTTGGCGGAATTCCTTGGATATTATGAAAACCTGGTGGTGGCTACTTAGCATTGTAGTTTAGAACTTCCAAGTCTTTGTGGAATTTTGTATTGGTCATATTTCTCTGAATATCCATTGTCCTATCAAATTCCCAGGTTTTGGTCGAGGTTGTCTTGTTGACTGCATTAATGATCCTTTGTATGATTTCTGTAGCAGGTATTTAATCGATTTTTGGGAGTTTTATGCCATTAATTTTTATCATTTTCTTTCTATTGATCTGAAGTGCTTGATCTTGAGTGCTTGGCTGGGTTTGGTGTGTTGGATTTATGAATTCTTGGATTTGGTGGTGAGTTTTAGGGTGTGGTCATAACTCTTGTTGTTTGCTGGGGCGCTAAAGATTGTTATATGTCATTTTTGTAATCGAGTGTCACCTCATCAATGGTATGTACTCATTTCCTTGCTTTTGATTATTGAATGAGAATGATTCTTTGGCATCTTGAGTGTGCGTGGAGTCTAAATTTTTGCATGTTTGGGCATTGAGCATCTGGATGCTAGGGTTGTTTGATTCTGTTAGATTGAGTTTGCAATATTTTTTTATTTAATTATGAGGTAGCTTGCTTGTGTAGGCTATAAATAACCTTTTGAAAACCTAACAAAATGAATAAGTTGAGCCCAAGCTTGTCCTATGTATTCATGGTAGAATATTAGGGTTTCAGACTTAGGGCATCACCAATTCCTCTTGATTTACTTTACAATGAGTTTTACATTTAAAGATGATCTATATGAGGTTAAAATCAAGCTAACTTCAAGCCCAAGATCTTCAAATTTGAAATCCTTTAATCAATTTGAGTAAATTCATGAGAAAAGGTTGACATTCTTTATTTCAAAGTCTTCGTGAAATTCCTTAACCATCAGAATTCCCTAATTTTTCATTTTCTCTTCATTTTCCCAAAATGTGCAATAATCTAGAGTTATGCTTGCTTTGCGGATTTCCATTCCCTTTGAATTTTACCAAAATTTCCTTTGTCCCTTCATTTTCCTAGAATTCGTAGACTACTGTTATTTTTATAGATTTTCGTCCTAGGCAGAATTTTCTGAAACTTTGTTGAAAATGAAAAACTGAGAGGTAGCATGGTTTATTAGCTAGTGATTACGCATTGTATGGTTAATTTGAGTTATTTAAAGATGTTTCATGCTACTTCTTAGTTAATGATAATTTATTAAATGATTATTGTATTCTTTTTATGTTTATTTCACTAAAATCCATCTAGATGGGAATTTTCTAAAGTTCCTCTTTGGCCTGAATTTCGCTGGAGGACTGAAAACTCGAACTTTGAGATGATTAATTTTTATGAGATTTTAGAGAATTTTGCTTATCATGGGACTTATATTGAGGATGAATATGTCATTTGTGATCAATTAACTTGGGTTTCATGTGATCTTTATTATGGTTTCTTTGTTAAATGGAGGCTGAGTCAAGTAAGGCAATGAAAAGTGGAACCAAGGCTAGAGTGATGGATCCAAATGGAGAGGAGTCTTATGTTTCTGAGGTAGAAAGAATCAAAATGGATATCAAGAGTTGAATCCCTAATACCAAGCTTACCTCCATCTAGTCAAAGGTAACCGGTACTAATGTTGGATTGTGGGATTATGAAGAGTTCAAGACAAGGATGGCAACACAAAACCTTCCTTTACTATCTAGAAGGACATTGGAATCAAGGTTGGCACATGTAGCCAGAGTCCCTCCTATGGTGCAGTGTTATGAGTTGGTGCTTGAGTGTGCTAGACACTATGATAGGGATACACCAAGGATAGTTGGTCGTCAAGGAAGAATTGTGGAAAATGTAAATCCTATGTCTATAGCCCAGACCTTTGACATGCCAGATAGGTCTCATGTGGTGGGTTTTGATATGGAAGTGGCAAGAAAGTTCTATAAGGAATATACCACCAAGTCCCAGTAGGTCATCAGTTTGTGGTTGGAGAAACCTAAATCCCACTTTTCCAAGCTTCCCGAGTAGCTGTTCAGAGTAAAATTTAAGGAGTACTATGATGCCATCACCCTTCTTAGTAGGGTGGTAGGGTTGAAGACTGATGGAGTGTTTGAAAATTGGATGTTCCATGTCATTGTGAGGATGGAATAGAATGTTGATTATCATTGGGCAGGCATTATAAGTACCATAATTCATGAATAGATGTGTAATGTCCTGCAGACAAAGACATTCACAATGACCTACTTGGTTCATGCACTTGCAAGATTCGATCCATACAATGGACTAAGTTCAAGGGGTGTGTTTATGTAGGATGTAATTTATGAAGTTTATCCACAGCTACACTTGGGTAACTCGAGCTATAGGAGGGTGAATGATGTATTTACCATGTACATCACTAGGTTGCTCCAAGGTGTAGAGCATGTAAGAATATCTAACAATGCCAAGGAGTTAATCAAAAAGTATGGGGCTTTGTTTATACAGTTTCCCACCTTTTCATATATAAGGATAGATGGTTGTTAGAGGGATCCATATAGAATTCCTAGGTATCCCACATATCACATTATAATTTTGGATGTCACAAGGAAAATAAGTGATTTTGATGCAATTGTGAAAAAGGATAAGCATAAGACTGGATTCGGTGGATATTTTCCTTTGAGGATAGGCACTAGTGAGGCATGCCCTTCTATTAATTCAATCTATGCTTCTAAAGAAGAAATGAGTACTCTTGGTTTATCTTTTCATTCCAAGAGATCTAGATTTGATATGACAAGCAAAGCATAGAAGAAGGATAGCAGGGAATATAGTCATAAAGATGATATAAATGACTATTGTGCCAATTGTAGTGATGAATTTGAGATAAGAAGGAAGAAGTTTTCTAGGTTGCCAATGAACTTAGTCCGACTATATAATGTGAAGGCCATTCCTGATCAAGTTGAAGATGATGGAGATTTGATTCAAGGCCATGATTATGAGGCAGTGAAGGATAAACCAGTGGGAGAAATAGACTAGTTGGAGGAAGAGAAAATAGAGTTAGAGCAACTTATGACTCTAGTAATTAAATATACAAATTGTGGCTCAAGCATAAGATGTGGGAACTAGGAAGTGAATGTGTGCAATGCACCTATGATCTAATGGGTTACATGGAGTAATTCTACTTCTAAGGAGTCAACTGAACAAGATCCTAAGGGTAAGGGCAAGGTGATCTCTCCTTTTTAGATTAAGATTAAATATTTTCAAGTAAAGGAAGTACAAGAGGCAGAAAAACAAAGAAAGCCTATTGCAAAGAAAAGGAAGCACATTTCTAGGACCAAGAAGTCAGCAGAAGATGGAGGTGAAAAGGAAGATAAAGAGGTTATTATTCCTATGCCCAAGAGAAGAAGGATAGTAATATTGTCACAGAAGAAAATAGAAAGCTCCAAGGTAGGGGAGGAAGTTAGCCCACCAATAATAAATGTGGAGAGGTCGAGAAACTAAACACATGTCTATACAATAAGATCAAGAAATCCTTCTCCTAAGGATAGTGTGCCAAGAAAGGATGCTCCTCTAGTCACTCCTGCTACAAAAAAACATGATAATATTCCTCCTTCCCATAAAACTCACAATGCACCAGGTGAACCAGGTGACTCCAAAGAAGTAGAAAGTCATCAAGATCTAGAAGGAGAAGAATTTCAAGAAGGTGAGCTCTACAGTGCTGAGGTAGACTTAGAGAAGGTGTTACAGTCTCCCCTGGTAACTTATGAGGATTCACCTATTAGAAGTGAAGAAGATAGACCTCCTTAGAGAGAGGAAATACTAGTTAGGACTCCATCACTAGTGCATGAAGAAGAAGAGCATAATAAAGAAAAATAAGATAAATCCAAGGAGATTTCTGACAAACAGGATTTGAGCAAAGATACACCCAGGGATAAATAGGATGAAGTTTGATAGAGAAAAGTACAATTAGAATCTACTATTCTGGGTTGGTCGGATAAAGAATTAAAGAGTAAACAGATTGTTGTAGATGTCACCCCTCCCAATTGGGATGAGTTATTGGAAAATATAGGAAAGGGTAAAGGAAAGAAGAAAGCCAGGGTCATCTCTAAGATTAGGAGAGATGAATCAAATAACAGGGTGTTTCACATTGCTACTCCTATTCATGATAATAATAGGGATGATGAGACTGGACTTGATTACAATGTGCAGACCATCAACCTAGGGCCTACTTCCATGGATTGGAGAGTATGAAGGCTCTAATTTTGTGATCTTTGGTAGGTTGAGGAAAGAAGTACAGACCAAGCAGGAATTGAATAAGGAAAATGATAAACTCAAGAGATATTTGCAAGATTTGATGAAGCCTTTACAATCCATTAGTTCCTCATCATTTGTTGCAAGCTTCCTGCCACAAGAAACAATATCAGAGTGGGAAAGAATGAAAAGAACCACACATGCTACAATCCACTGATTACAGGGGGTACAAACTAAGGGAGATGATGCTATCAAAGACATCCTTTCAATAGGAGGAGATGAAATGAGATCAATCAATTGGTTAAGGAATGTGTTAGCATAGGATAAGGAGGACGTAGATATCTTGTTGCAAAAGAATAAGACCACCATGGAATATATTGAGGAAAAATTAGTAAGTGATGGAATTCTCCCTTCGTCCAAAGTTGTAGAACCTTGGAAGTGGTTTGAAATTTTGCAAATAAAGCAAAAAAATTTAAAGGTATATAAATAGGGGAAACATATTGAGGACACCTTGACTAAAATTTACAATAAGTGCATTTCTTTCTTTGAGGTGATGACAAGGAGAAAGAGATTTGTGCCAAAACATCTTTGCTTGGAGCATTGAGAAAATGGTGGTGAGACATTTATTCTCCAATCAATGAAGGCCCTATCACTGAACATTAGTTGGATGATGCAACTACCTACATTGCAGTAATTGATAAATATCAAACCAGTAAGGTAAATTGGGTTAAAATGGTAAAATAGTCAAGACAATATATGAAATCCATTAAAAGGAGAATTAAGATTCTAGCTATGCCACTTGTGGATGACTTGGAAAAGATATTTTTGATGGTGCAAGATAAGGTAGAGCATGCTAAGGATAAAGAGGGAAGTAGTTAATGCAATGCTTCGTCAAAATTTTTGTTTCCCCATTATTTCTCTTCTCCTTTGCATGTATTGGACTAGATTATGTTGAATATCCTAGGTCGACCTAGATGGAGTACATTCATTTAATGCATATTTCAGTTTATTTTGAGTTCCTCTTGTCTGACTTGTTTGATGGCCATTTATTAGTGTAAACCCTAATTATGCCAACATATCTTGGGGGGTTTCTATAAATATGGTGTCCTATCTCATTTGTAAGGGCTAGATAGTTTTTTATATTGAAGCGAATTAAGCAGTAAAGCAAGAGTTAGAGTTAGGAGTTATTATCATTTTCAAGCAAGTGCTATAATAGAAGACTAGAATTGTTGCCATTGTGGGTGATTTAATGCAAGTAAAGACATTATGATTTGGTTCCTTCCTTGTGTTGAATTTTATCTAGCATGGTTCCTAAGATTCTATCTTTTGAAATTTCTTAAATTTATTTGATATATGCTAGGTTAATGTTACATGATTTGATGATTTTTATGGTATGATGCTTGAAGTTCTTGAAGCAATATCTAGTCCATACTTTTTGTAGCTAGCTGATTATTAGTTGCTTTGCAAAGTTAGACTGGACTTTTACATTCATTGTGCTTAGTTCAATTGTGAATATTTGTTCATTGCAATTGCAATAAGGTTGTTTTGGATGAATGTTTATGATCTGAAAATATTTAATACCTTAGAAGATTGCACTATTTCTGTAAGATTGTAGATTCATCTGGGTCAAGTATAAATCAGTTTATGAGGGATTGGTCCATTTCAAGTGTTCATCATTTGCATTGTTAATCTTAGAGTTAGTTTTAAATTTAGAGTCTCTTCGAACCCTTATCTCTTTTTTCATTTATTTTGAGTCTAGTTTAGGTTTCAGATTGGAAGTATCATCATCTTGCTAATCTGATAAATCTAAGGATTCAATATTTTATTGTAGTACGGTCCCTTTGTGATTACCAACATTTTCACATTTATCACTGAGTTGTTTATGCATTGCCAAGACCTAACATTAGAGACCTTGGGGTTATCTCTTGAGGCTTGCTGATAGATATTTACCGTTCAAGAGAGATAGAATATCATATTCTTTCTAAGTTGTTGCTATCTAGAAAACACCATCAATAGTGAGTACCATTAGTTTCAAATTTCTCTGAAGGTTCTTTTCTACTTTAGGTGACCCATAGCCCTAGAAAAGTTAACATGCTTCACCAATATGCTAAGTTCTACAACTTAGCAAGGGCACAATATTAGGAGACAATAACCTTACTTGATTATAGAAGTGATACCCTCCTTCAAATACCTTATTCTTATTTGCTAGGCATGAAAATACAACTGTGAAGTAGTTATTGGCTACCTACATTATTGGAAAAATAATGAAAAACAACTGAGAGGGGGGGTGAATTAGTTGTCACAGAATAATAAAAAATTTAAACTTAACTTAATCTTAGATCTGATGAATAATCAATTAACCATAAGCAATTAGCACATTAGAGAGACAAAGAAAACCAATATTTTTATGTGGAAACCTTGTTAGGGGAAAAACCACGATGGATGTTAGTCCACAAGATTATACCCTTTTAAAAGTATAAGGAAATCAATAAAGGGGAATGCACATGCATTCAGGTACACTGCTCAATTACAGAAGGGGCTCATTGCCCAACAATATAGAATAGGATTCAAATATAGAGGGTATGAACTGAGAAAATATCTTCTCCACAAGCTTGATTACATTTCCAATTAAGCATAAAAAATTGCTTCACAAACTACTTCATGCTTCACTCGATCTTCTTCACACTCTACTATGTAATCAAACGATATTCATACATACACACATAAGAGCACACTCAAAAATATTTCAACATAGTACACCAATGAAACAATCACTCTTATATATCTGCTACATGAGATTTCATCAATAACTTAGTCGACTAGGAAAATAAAACATATTTTCAATGTCGGACCAAATTTACAAATAAATTTTTAAATGTGAATCCACCAAGGTTGGCCACACCATAGTGGGGACCCAAATTGACAATTCCAACACAAAAAGACTTCAATTAATTTCACCTCGAAGATCCACAACACGCTACCACCAATATGTAGGCCAAGAATAAGAAAAATCAAATGTATGTAGGAAAAATTTCTAACCACGAGCACACTAATCAATGTGGATGTACCACAAAAATAGAGCATGATCTAGAAACATTCAAGAGCACCAAGAAGCAACAAAGAAACATCCGTAGCAACTAAGATTTACAGAATCAAACAAACCTCACTCAGGAACACTGACACAAACCACAAAAATATTATCAGACTACATCATGATCAAATCTATACATGGACCTTATTGCCCAATTTTCACCTAAAGGCTAGGTCAGTCAGGAAAATTATGTTTCAGAAGTTCTAAATGGCCAGATGGGTCATTTGCATCAAGGGTTAAACATGCATCTGGTGCTAGGTCATGAGAAACACAGTTGGAAGGCCTACCTAGGTCAAGCTCGGCATGAAAACCCTCAAAAGAGGAGAGTCACAGAGACCATCAAGATGTCTTGCCAACCAAAGGGTTCCCACCAATGAAGGCATCATCACAATGAGATCTAGCTCTGGTAATAGGTCTTATCGATCGCGTGATGTCTCATCAAAGTGAGGTTGAGTTGGCAAAGGAAGTAAGCTTCGATGAGGGGTCTTGTCGATATAGCAGTGTCTCCCCAACCGAAGAGAAAATCAACTCATCGCTAAAAGGATAGGGGTCTCAATGAGAGGTCTGGCTGATAGGCCAAGGTCTTGAAAAAGTTGATGCCTGTGCTATGACTCTTGCTGAAGGATTGGGGCTTCAGTATAAGGAATAAAGGTCGGGGAGATGTCCTAGCGACCATTTGGAGGTCTCCCTGATATGAAATGCATTTGCCAAGAATTAAAATCCTTGGCATAAGGTCTTGTCGAAGGAGTGATGTCACACCAATAGGCAGGGTCTTACCAACAGGATCCCAACTAGCCAAAGGAAAGGTCAAGCCACCATGATGTCTCTCCGAGAGCTTAGTGTCTCACCAAAAGAAGCTAATTGGGTTCAGGGAGGAATGGAGGCCTCAAAAAAATATGGATGAGTTTGTCAAAAGGTCCTAGCATCTGGCAGAGGGTCCCCCCAACATATTTGACATCGGCATAACCTCCAACCATCAAAGTAATGTATTCCTGACTTGACAGTGTCTCAAGAAAAGGAATCTGGAGATCGGTAAAGTGGAGTGCATTTAGGGTGAAATCAACAAGACTCTCGCCGATACAAAATGAGGAAATCTCACCAAAGTAGGTTTCCATCCGCATGAAGTCTTGCTGAGATAGAAAGGTCTTGCTAAAAGGTTATGCTCTTGGGAAAGCAAAATGAATTTGATAAGAAGTCTCCCTGACACACTAAGGTCCTATCGATAATGATGAAGTCTCATTGTGACGTCTTGACGACTTTGAAAGGTCTCAACAAAAGCTTGTGCTTTTGCTATGATGTCTCCCCGACTGAAGATGCTTCACCGACATGATGAGCACTCGGCAAGAAGTGGGAAGCTTGACAGGAGGTCTTGGAAAATGAAGCCCATCTCCCTGAAATGAAATGAGATCACCAAAAGATGATGAATTCGGGTAGAAGTCTTGCCGACAGATGAGGAGTCTTACCGAAATGAAAGAAGTGGAACTAGCTGGGGGAAAAAGATCCAACATCGCTATAAAGTCCTGCCAACTTAGTAGGGTTTTTCCAATAAGGATGTGCTCACCGAGAGAAATGGATATCATCAAAATGTCTCGCCGAGGGCTTAGTGTCTCACCAAAGGGATATTTGAGCCCGAGGGAAGTGGTTGAGCTTCGCCAGGAGGTCTCGCAGAGAGTGCACTACCTTGCTGACAATAAGAAGGGTTCGCTATGACATCTCACCTTTCTCCAGAAGTCTTGCTGATTCATAGACTCAGCCTAAGAAAGTAATCTCACCATGATGTCTCAGCGAAACCATTGACTCTTTCTGAAGAAGAAGGGTCTTAGTGTAGCGTTTTTCCTTCGGTAAGACGTCTTGATGGGGAGCCCTATACCTGAAGAGAACTCTTACTCTTCCCAAGACCTATTCTTTAGTCTTCTTAGGGTATACCACTCTACCCTACTCAAGGATTTCTCCTAAACCCCTAACTCCTTATAGGTCTCTCCACCAATTTCAAAATCTTCACCAACACTCCCATTCAACCACTAGGCTTCCTTGGGCTCCAAACTGACCCAAAGTGTCCTAACCACTCCAGGGCATAGGAAAGGCTATTCTACTGTATCTTTGTTTATTTGAAACCTCACTGATCCATCTCATTGGATTCTTTCACCATTCTCCCATCACTTTCTTGAAAAACTCCATTTTAGGTCTTGTAGCATTTTGCCCCAACTAGGCCTCCTAGAACCTGTTTTCTTGGCTTTTCCCAAAAACTATCTTAAAAACCCCCAAATATTTTTTGATATTATTTTTATTGGTACCCTAGGATTCAATATTTACTAGGTGTAAGGTCTCCCAAGTGGCCGTTCATATGTCTATCCTCATACCTCCCTAATTTCAACGGTTTCAAGGGTTTTAGCTCCTTTTTCCAACTTTGAGGGCTTCAATGACATCCTCAACTCTCATCCTTGCACACACATGTTTGGAATACATGTTACCACACTCCAGTGCTCTTGATTAGGACAAACCAATCCATTTAGCAGCTTTCTTTACTGCTGTCCTCTCCAAGCCACTAGCCAGAATGCACTTGCACCTGCCTAGTGCTTGATAGTTTCTTCACTTCCACTACAAACAAAGACTCCTAAACCTGTATGTACATTATTCACATAGTTCCCAACTTTATTCCAAGTTTCCATGAGAGGAAAGCCATTGGAATTCAAGTGGGACTCATTATTCACAAAACTGGCCCAAACCGGTAGTGAGTCCAAAAACCCAAAAACTTGCAAAACCTTAACCAATTGGTCTAAATGACTAATCTAATGCTAGGTACAATAATTAAATGAAAAAAATTAAACATTAAAAGCATCATATTAGTCCTTTCAATCCATTCTTGACTGGATGAAGGCTCAAACACAAAAATGCACTCAAAAGTTGTTGAATTCCAATCACACAAAAATGCTCTCCAAGTCTCAATTCATGAAAATGAACTTCCAACAAAGGTATTAGGGTTTGGATGACCTTATATACCTTTCTCCCATGTGCTAGGACCCTTGGGTTGGACTTAGAATAATATTAATGCTATTTTTCAACTTTTAGGCCAAATTGCCAAGGCAACATTGCCAAAATGCTCAAATTGCCAAGATTTTTCTAGGAACTCATAAAGTTCAAGACTCCTAGCCAAACCTACCCTAACACACTTTCAAAAAAACACTTGGTACTTTATAACATAGTCCTTATTCCCTTGGTGGTTGGATAGAACCACCTACAAACCAAAAATCACTAAGATCTTCCAAAAGACCTTAAGGTGCTCCTGCACCATTCTCCCCCTGCAGCAAATAAGTTAAGGAACCTTTGGTGTCAAGAGCTCCTCACTAATTCCATGCTTCTTAAAGTCACCTTCTGCTATCCAAGTAGCCTCTGACTCTGGTTGATGTTTCCACTTCACTAGGTGCTCCTTGTATGTCTTGTGCCTAGTCTTCTTCTCCCTTGAGTCTAAAATTCTATCCACTTGTGGTCTGATCTGATTAGGTACCTTGAGTGCTTCTACATCCTTGTTTATCTCAGCATTGTACTATTCTTCATCCATTTCTAGTCCTTTATACTTCATCAAGTCTTTCACATTGAAGATAGGAGAAATAGCCATCTCCTTGGGTAACTCCACCTTGTAAGCATTTGATCCATACTTAGCTAACACTTTACATGGCCCTATCCTCTTCATCTGCATCTTGCTTGGTATGCCTTTCTATAACCTTGCCTTGTTCAAGTATACCATCACCAAATCACCTATCTCAAATTGTAATTCTCTTCTCCCTTCATCTCTCTTAGCCTTCAACTTTCGATTAGCCTCTATCAATGTCTTCTTGACCTACTCATGAACCTCTCTCATTGACTGATCAAAATCATCAGCATGTCCACTGATCCCTTCATATCATTTTAGATCTCTAAGCTCAAGTACACCCCTTGGATGTAAACCATAGACTATCTCAAATGGACTCTTACCCGTAGTCCTATTTGTGCTATTATTCTAAGAAAATTTTGTTTGTGGAATCACTTGCTCCCATCCTTGTCCATACTCCTTAGTTAAGCATCTCAACAAATTCCCAAGTACCCTATTGATCACCTCTGTCTGTCCATGTGTTTGTGGATGATATGCTGAGCTATGAGACAAATTTGTTCCTAGCCTCTTCCAAAGAGCTTTCCAAAAATGCCCCATAAACTTCACATCTCTGTCTAAAACTATGCTCCTTGGCAACCCATGTATCCTCACTACTTCCTTGAGGAATAGGTGTGCAATCTAACTTGCATCATGTGTTTTCTTGCATGGTATGAAATGGCTCATCTTGCTAAATCTATCCACTACAACAAACACACTATCCAAACCAGTTGGTGTGCTAGGTAGACCTACTATGAATTCCATGCTTATTCATTCCCATGGTCTATTTGGAATGGTTAATGGTTGGTAAATACCTGCATTGCTTGATGTTCCCTTTGCCTTTTGAAATACTCCACATTGTTCAACATATCTTCTTACATCTCTTTGCATCTTATACCACCAATAGAACCTCTCCACTAAGTCTAGTGTCTTGTTCAAACCAAAGTGACCACTCAAACTTCCATTATGCTTCTCTTGGATCAGATTCTCCCTCATATAACCTCTAGGAACACACAATTGCTTCCCCCTAAACAATAAGCCATTTTGCAAGGTGTAATTAGCATATTCACTGTGAAAATGGTTATCAAAATCAGTACATACCTTGTATATTTCTAAGAAATCAGAATCTCCTTCATATAGATCTTTGAATCCTTCAACCCCTGTGCTTTGTAATTGTATCTCTTGGAAAGTAAGCAACCTCCTACTAAGAGCATCAACAACCTTGGTCTTAACCCCCTTCTTATGCTTGATGGTAAAGGTGTATGACTAAAAAAACTCCATCCACTTGATGTGCCTCAAACTGAGCTTCTCTTGAGTATTTATGTAGCTTAAGGCTTGATTGTCAGTGTATACCACAAATTCCTTTGGCAATAGGTAGTGCCTCCACTTCTTAAGAGCTTGCACCAAAGCATATAGCTCTAAGTCATAGGATGAGTACCTAGACTTTGCTTCATTCAACCTTTCACTAAAGAATGCCACTGGCCTGCCTTCTTGGCTTAGAACAGCCCCAACTGCTATGTTACTTGCATCACATTCCACTATGAATGGCTTGTCAAAACTTGGTAAAACTAAGATAGGTTGGGTAGCTATCTCCCTCTTCAACCTTTCAAATCCTTCATTGGCTTCTTTTGTCCACACAAACTTTGTTTTCAGTCCTCCTTTGATGGTGTCAAGAACTGGTGCACAAATTTCACTAAACCTTCTCGCAAATTTCTTATAAAACTGAGCTAATCCATGGAAACTCCTAACTTCTATCCCTATCTTTGGAGTAGTCCAACTAAGAATGACTTCAACCTTGCTTTTATCCATCTTCAAGTTCCCTTGAGATACCACAAATCCTAGGTAGACTAACTCTTGCTTCATGAACTCACTATTCTCAAGACCTCATTCATCACCCTCATAAAAGTGCTAGGTACATTTGTAATCCTGAATGGCATCACTAACCATTCATACAACCCTTCTATGGTTTTAAATGTTGATTTCCATTCATCTCCTTCTTTCATACTAATCTGATAATAGCCACTTTTCAAATCAATTTTGGAATAGAACTTAGCACCCCCTAAATAGTCCATTAGATCTTCTATCCTAGGAATAGGAAACTTATATCTAATGGTTATCCTATTTATGGCCCTAGAATCAGTACACATCCTCCACTTATCTCCCTTCTTAGGTACCAACACAATTGGAACAGCACACGGACTTATGCTCTTTCTTATCAGCCCTTGGTCCAAAAGTTCTTGAACTTGCCTTTCTATCTCTTTGTTCTACTCCATTGTCATCTTGTATGCAGCCTTGTTAGGTAGTGTTGCTCCTGGTATAAAGTCTATTTGATGACTAATTGCTCTCTTAGGTGGTAGTGTAGCTGGTGTACCTTCATAAATAATGTCCTTGAACTGATCCAATAGTCGCTTCACTTCTGTTGTCATAGGTAGTTGATTAGGTAACTCTTCCTTTGGCTTCAACATGATTGCATAGAAAAATATTTCTTCCTTCTTGATGTCTTTTAGAATTTCCTTTCCACTCGACAAAAGGACACTGGTTTCTTCCTTTTCCACTGTATTTTTTAAGTCACTCCATCCTTCTTGAATGAATACTTATTCTCCTTGCCATGATGCACTACCTCCCTGTCATATTGCCATGGACTTCCAAGTAGCAGATGGCATGCATCCATTGGTAACACATCACATAGTATCCTATCATGATACTTTCCTATAGTAAACTCAACCCACACTTGTTCATTGACTAGTATATTATGCCCCTTGTTCAACCATGTAACCTTGTAAGGGCACACATGGGGTATCTTGGTGAGTTTCAACTTTTGTACTACCTCCTCTAAGATGACATTATCAGTAGACCCTGAATCAATGATGACCTTGCAAACCTTTCCTAGTATCTTGCACTTGACTCTAAAAAGAGCTCTCCTTTGTTTGTGTTCTTCCTCAGTAGGTGCTTTGATCAAAATTCTCCTTAACATGAGATTCTCGCCTTTCTCTAAATCTAGACTCACCTCTGATTGTTTGGAGCACTCCTCTTCTTGAACATAGTTGATCTTCCTCTCACTTTGTGAAGATGTTGGCTTGTCAGGACACCTATAAGCCGGATGACCCAACTATCCACAATTGTAGCATTTCATGGAAGAAAAATGAGAGCTTCTCCCAAAGCCTCTTGATCTACCTCTTCCTCCATTGTTTGAGCTTCTACCTCTATAACCCCCTCTACTATTTGTCTCATGGGATTGTTCTCCAACCTTGGAATCCCCTTGACCTTTGTTCTCATGGCTTCTTCCACCAAAACCTCCTCTATGTCCACTTCTAGAGTCTCTACCTCTTCCTTTACCTCTAGTATTGGAATCTTGCTTCTTTTTCAATTTCTCTTCCACCTTAATAGCCATTTGATAGCAGCTATGGAGGGTAGTAAGTGTGAAAAGACTCAACTCCTCTTGTATGTTCCATCTAAGACTATTTAGATACCTAGCAACCTTGATGCTTTCAACTTCTTGCACTCTAGATCTAAGGCTTAGTTTTTGGAACTCCTCTATATATACAGCTACATCTAGGTCTCTTTGTCTAAGATTTTGTCTCTTCTTGTGCAATTGAATAACATAGTCTTTAGGTAGATAGTTCTCCTTCACTTTAGCCACCATAGTTTTCCAACTTCCTATGGGTTTCTTCCCTTCCTTCTCTGTTTCTTCTTGTAGAAACTTCCACCAAGTTAGTGCTTGTCCTCTTAGCCTTGATTTGGCTATCTTCACCTTTTGTGCCTCTGTAATCCCATCACATTCAAAGTGATTCTCCATTCCCTCTATCCATTCCATAATCAACTCTACATCCATTATTCCTATGAACACAGGGATACCTTCAAGTGCCTTGCCACTCAATGCCTTCAATGCTTTGAGGAAGGGTTCCTCTGCTAATGGAGGGTTAGGTTTTGGTTCTATGTCCTCCTCTTGGTATTTACCCTTGTCTTTGTCCTCTAACAACTGCACTTTCATCTTGCTTGCCATTTCAGCAGCTTCTTCCGATTTTTGCTTCATCTCTTCCATAGCCTCTTCAAGAAGCATATTCTTCTCTTGCTGCTCTATCAAGTCTCTAGCTAACTCTACATTGGTCACCATGGTATTCTCTCCTATGGATTCACTTCTCCCTGACATTTACTAGTTTCAATTCCCAAGCCTTTATTGGCTCTAATACCAATTTGATGGGGAGCCCTATACCTCAAGAGCACTCTTGCTCTTCCCAAGACCTATTCTTTGGTCTTCTTAGGGTATACCACTCTACCCTACTCAGGGATTTCTCCTAAACCCCTAATGCCTTATAGGTCTCTCCACCAATTACAAAATATTCACCAACACTCCCATTCCACCACTAGGCTTCCTTGGGCTCCAAACTGACCCAAAGTGTCCAAACCACTCCAGGGGATATGAAAGGATATTATACTATCTCTTTGTTGATTTGAAACCTCACTAATCCATTTCATTTGATTCTTTCACCATTCTCCCATCGCTTTCTTGAAAAACTCCATTTTAGGCCTTGTAGAATTCTGCCCCAACTAGGCCTCCTAGAACCCGTTTTCTTGGCTTTTCTAAAAAATGGTCTTAACAACCCCAAAATATTTTTTGATATTATTTCTATTGGTACCCTAGGCTTCAATATTTACCATGTTTAAGGTCTCCCAAGTGGCCATTCATATGACTATCCTCATACCTCCCTAATTTCAAGGGTTTCAAGGGTTTTAGCTCCTTTTTCCAACATTGAGGGCTTCAATGACCTCCTCAACTCTCCTCCTTGCACAAAAATGTCTAGAATACATGTTCCCACACTCCCATGCTCTTGATTGGCACAAAGAAATCCATTTAGTAGCTTTATTTACCGCTGTCCTCTCCAAGCCACTAGCCAGAATGCACTTGCACTCGCCTAATGCTTGATAGTTTCTTCACTTCCCTTGCAAAAAAAGACTCCTAAACATGTATGTACATTATTTACACAGTCCCCAGCTTTATTCCAAGTGGCCATGAGAGTAAATCCATGGTAATTCAAGTGGGACTCATTATTCACAAAACTGGCCCAAACCGGCAGTGAGTCCAAAAACCCAAAAACTTGCAAAACCTTAACCAATTGGTCTAAATGACTAATCTAATGCTAGGTATAGTAATTAAATGACACAAATGAAATACTCAAAGCATCAGGTTAGTCCTTTCAATCCATTCTTGACTAGATGAAGGCTCAAACACAAAAATGCACTCAAAAGTTGTTGAATTCCAATCACACAAAAATGCTCTCCAAGTCTCAATTCGTGAAAATGAACTTCCAACCCAGGTATTAGGGTTTGGATGACCTTATATACCTTTCTCCCACATGCTAGTACCCTTGGGTCAGACTTAGAACAACATTAATGCTATTTTTCAACTTTCAAGCCGAATTACCAAGGCAACATTGCCAAAATGCAAAAATTGCCAAGATTTGTCTAGGAACTCATAAATTTCAAGACTCCAAGAAAAACCTACCCTAACACACTTGGGACTTTATAACATAGTCCTTATTCCCTTGGTGGTTGGATAGAACCACCTACAAGACAAAAATGACTAAGATCTTCAAAAAGACCTTAAGGTGCTCCTGCACCACTTCTCACGGACACTCGGGTGTCTTACCGATGAAGTGGAGCTCGAAGAGGTTTCGAGGCAAACTCGGACGATGAAGAGGAGCATGGAGAGGTGTTGAGGCAATCTCAGAGAATGAAGAGGAGGTCGGTCGGATGTCTCACTGACCTAGCAAGCTCTGGCCAAAGTCGATTTGGAGCTCGCCAAGAGGTTGAGAGCTTTGTTGTGATGTCCCAGCGATCGATAAAAGTCTCACTGAAACATAATATGCCTTCGCAAGAGATGGAGGGCCCTACATGATGTCTTAGCAATAAAGAAGATTCTTCCTAACTAAAATGAGTTTTTTCCAAAGCAAGATTCCTTCGGCATGTGGTCTCACTGACTGCATATAGTCTCACCGAAATAGAAGGGGGCTCAACAAATGAATGTTGTCAGTGTAATACGATGGTTTCACCATAAGTTCTCAATGATGCATAGGTCTTGCCAATAAAGGCAGCCTTTGGTGTAATATTCCAAGTTAGGGAGAGGTCTCCCCAACCCGACAATCTCTCTTCGATATATTTTGTGCTCGCCCAAGGATACAAGGGATCATCATGAGGTCTTGCTGACCAAAGTAGCTCCCTGACTAAAGAGAAGTAGACTCATTGCCAAAA
Organism: Sequoia sempervirens; assembly: GCA_007258455.2. Lineage (NCBI taxonomy): Eukaryota > Viridiplantae > Streptophyta > Pinopsida > Cupressales > Cupressaceae > Sequoia > Sequoia sempervirens. The sequence goes on from VDFB02193867.1 coordinate 623,520,967, forward strand.
GCATAAGAAGCTTGAAGGGAGGTCTCGCTGATGGCCTAGTGTCTCATCGAAAGGACTGAACAGAGCTTAGGGTGACTAAAATGAACTTGCTGAAAGGTCTCATCGACCTGGACTGTCTTCCCAACATGGATGTGCTCGCCAAGAGATAAGAGGGCTCGCTAGGAGGTCTTCTCGAACACATGATCTCTAGTCGACAGTGATGGATTTTCCAAATGAAAAGGGTATCGGTGTGACTCAATGGTGCTCGCTGTGACTTCTAACCGATGTCAATTGTCTTGCTGATGGTTTTGGTGATATCAATATGACTTCTAAAGCTCACTAAGATGTCTCACCGACTATCACATGTTGTGCTGATAGCTTCAAGGGGCATAATCACATCAGTGAGATACTTCTAGTGTCTCATGAAGATGCAATTCTGATCGAAGGAGCTTTTGACCATCCGAGGAATCCATGTGGAATTAACCGGCCAATCAGAGGGAGCCAAAGATGAACCATTGATGATTTGACTGATTGATTCCTCAGCAAAGAAGATTAACAAAACAAAGGCAATGCGTTTCTGCTCTGAAGTCAAAAGCATTGAAGGCTGCTCAGCTAAGGAGGTTCAAGGAAGACACAAGGATCAGAAGTAAATGCATCTAGTAGCTACAAAAGATCTAAAGAGCTTCTCCAAGAAATAAATCTTCACCGACATAGACAACAAGGACATGCAGGAACACAGCATTAAATTCAATCAAAAGATTTTAGGATAGATTTTTCCTAAGGACTGATGTTTTTGTAAACCCTAAGGGGGCCAACACACTTTTGTATATAAGGCATTTTTTTCCTTTTTGTAAATAGTTGGAGTGATGCATCCAGAAGAGTTAGTGATTTTTAGCTATCCTTCCTTAGTTGATTTATACTTTGTAACCCAACTGAAATCTAGAATGCAAAATAGAGTTCACCTCGAAAGCAAATATTAATGCTTATACTACTCTCATTTCTATATTTTTTTATCTTATGCAAGGTTTTCAACTGTGTATTTCAAAATCTATATTCATACCTTAAGGCTATGAAATTAATCTTTCTTTCTTAAGATATGTTTGTAGATTAAGCCTTTTGAGAATTATACATAAGACTAGAAGGGTTATGTTGAGTAAGTAAAATAGTTGCAGTTAAGTTTTCTCAATGTGTTTGCATTTTGTTTTCATTTCATGATTTCTTATCAATGTAGTGTATCACCATAGGAATAGCTTTCCTAATTGATGTATTCCTTCTCCCTTTACCTCACAAAGATCAATAGTTTAGGTGATATCCAAAGGAAGCTAGCCTTCTCTGGAGGTTCATTTCAATCTCAGGTAACCCACAACCTTGAAATGATCTAATGTCTCACTAGAAAGCTCAATCTCCATCACTGTGTGTAGGGTGCATTTCTAGGTGACAATAGTTTTTGGTACGCCAGGTGGGACATAAATCACATTATGTTGTTGGTATAGTATGCAACCAGTGACTTCCAGACCTTACAAAATTCATTTGTGCATACTTGGCGACTCCGTGGAGAGAAAGAACTTTAGAATCAGCACCTTCTATAGTTTATGAGAAGAGTTCAGACAAGGAGTAGCTTGTTCCCTTTTGAATATTTGCAGCTATCACCACCAAGAAGACGAGGCAGAGCAATAGAAAGGCAAGGGACAATAGTTATCTTTTCTAGAAGAACTTAGCCTACTCCTCCATCTATGGGATCTCATTTTGTTGTACTAGTAAGTCCACCTCTGTCACCTCCAATGGACATGCCAAGGAATCAACCCTTTATTGCTTTCAATGGAGGGAGCCCATTGAATTTGATGCAACACAATGACATCCCAATGGCAGCCCTAAAGAGTCTACCAACTTTCACAGGGGGAGACCAAACTACTTCGATTGAACATATGAGAGATGTGGCTTCGTTATGCGGAGTCCATCACATAGCTCAAGAGAATGTTGGAATAAGATTACTAGTTGCATCACTAAAAGGAAGAGTTGTGCAATGGTATTGGGGCTTAATAGTCAGTTCAATTGTAACTTGGGACAAATTTGGAGACAAGTTGCATAAACAATTTCAAAATAGGTCTGATAACTAGTCTCTATTAGAACAACTAACCACAATTAAGAGAGCCCCTCAAGAGCAGATGAATGATTTCAACTTCAGATTTCAAAGAACCTGGGATAGAATCCCTACAATGGTGAGGTCACCTCCAGAGTATGCATTTTTGTACTTCTTGAGGGCTCTTAACAACGATATAGCTATTATGATACAATCAATGGGAGGGATTTCTCTACCAGATGCCTTTCAAATAGCCATCAGAGCTAAAAATAGCTTAATACAAGCTGGTAAACTTGCTCCCAGGCCACTAATACCTATATTACCAGAGATTAATGCAAATATTCCCTTGCAGATACCTTCTTTTGCACCTTTTCCATATGTTCCAGCTGCTGTAACACAAGAAAATACTGCTGTAATGCCAAGAAAGTGCATAAAGAAGAGATTAAAAGCAAACATGCAATACACATCTAAATGCAATCTAATGCTAAGCAACAAAGAACAAAGGAAAGTCAAAAACATAAATAAAATTTAAACAATCTCACCAAATTTGTACGTATTTCCATGATTCATCTCGATTGCCCTTCTCCATTTTGCTATTGTAATATAATTGCCATCAGATTTCTCGTAATTCGTACAAGTATAGCCTATGATAGTGATTTAGCAAAACATCGAAGATTCAAGATAAGTGCTCTCAAAAGTCATAAGATTTCATGAGAGCTTGGAATGATGAATGACAGATCAATTTATAGAAAATTGATTATTCGAATGATAGGCCAAGATTGAAAGATCAACGGACGGTTGAGATTGACTGATTAGTCATGCATTCTGATAACAGTTAGTAATGACATGAGTGATATAAATTAGAAATAGAATTAAATATTAAATAAATGATTTACTCTTCAAGTTTGGTATTCGAAATAGAAGAATTATCTTTGCATGACAAATATGAAGAAGATGGATTAAGCAACTCTTGTTCGAATGCACGCATAAGATTTAATTAATTAAATAGGAATATTTAATTAATCCGCATGTACATGCAAATGAGTTAAACTGAATGATTGAATAACTTGACAAAGAGATTATTCGAGAATGCCACTCAAACATTAAATCAAGAGTTAACTGAGCAATTTGAATAGATCTTTGGAGTCGAGTAAAAGTGATACTTAGATAACTCACACAATTATCTAAATATAGATGCGTTAAAATAGAATTCATGAATTAAATAATTCATTTAATTCAAGATTTGGTATTTGAAGAATAATTAAATAAATAAGATTTATTTAATTAAGTGATGAATGAATTTAAATGAATAATTAAATAAATAAATAATTTATTTAATTATAGTTGAAGTATGATAAAGAGTAAATTAAATAAGAATTTATTTAATTTGACAAGAAGGATAAGATTAATTAGTAACATAATTAAATAAAAAGCCTTTATTTAATTCATCAAATAGAATAAAAAAAAGTGTGAATTAATTAAATAATTAAGATTATTTAATTAATAGAAGAAATGAAGACTATAGAGAATAATTAAATAATTGGCATTATTTAATCATGAACATGGAAGAAATACGAATTATGAAGAATATTGAAGTCATAGGCTTAAACCAGATTTCAGTGTCTACATTTGCCCCTCTTTGATACAATGTCATTTAGGCGTTGTGTCAAAGAAAATCGATAAGGAATATGCCCCAGTCATGCCCTAGTGTAAAATAGGTGAAGGTATGCCTGCTCAGGAAAATTGAAAAATTGTCAAAAAAGTTCAAAAAAATTGGAAATGAGGCCAATTAGTCCATTGGATAGCCATAAATGCAGTGGAGTTGACAAAATTGAGTTTGGAAATGTTAGGGATGGGTACGGGTTGATCAAAATTGGAAGTTAACGCGGCTAGTAGGAAGGAATGCCACCAAAACCTTAGGTATACATTGAAAGTGGGGTAAAAACCAATTCATTTTCACCCTCCTAGCTTTGAAAATTGAGAATTTGCTCTGTACTCATAGCGATGATGTCCCCTATTCCGAACACCCATCATCGAGTGTATAGGATCCAGACCTTCCAGAGACCAGCCGATGCGGAACCCTCAGTATGTACCTCAAACTTGTCTTTTCAAAATTTTCAATTGCGCATAATCTTATGCATTTAATTCAAGTTTTACATATGCATCACTGTAATAAAACACTGCATGTGGCTACGCGAAAGACGCATTTGTATGTAGAAAACCACATTTGAAAAATCACGTTCAACGTTTAGCATAGGTTGTTGCGGCTTGACGCATTTGTCGATTAATGAGCCACATTTGATAATGTGCATCGCATGTGCATGTAGAATACCCGCATTTATTTATATGCAACGCATTTGAATTTTCTTTGACGCATTCATTTTTATTGCAATGCATATGTTATAGTGCATCGCCTATGTAAGATTGGTAACTATATGTGAAAACGAATGATGCATGTGTTTAAGGAAATGATGCATTTTAATTTTATGCACCACATATGTTAAATAACGATGCATTTGCAAGACAATGACACATTTGCAAAACAATGACGCATTTGAATTTCAATGACGCATGTGAATAGCATGTAGTTATAGTCATTTTGCACTAGGATAGATGTTTTATGCTGACACAAGACATATGTAATGTCATTGCAAGTTGTGCTAGATACGATATATACACGAGAGTCAAGACTGATGACTTTTTGGTTCAGAGATAGCTTGTGGAGTGTAGAGCGACGGTTCCTATGGAATCTAGGTCTATTACATGTTACTGACATGCCCAAGATTCAAGTGAATCATGGTTTATTGACAGCTTTATGCGAGCAGTGGCACTTGGAGACATCCTTGTTTCACCTACCGACTGGAGAGGCCACTGTTACATTGGAGGATGTGTATAGGATACTCAGACTCCCCATTAGAGGCACATGGGTGAGGTATGATACCTAGAGGGGTGCGGCTGAGATGTGCAAATATTATCCACATGCAGGCATTAGACAGTTAGGATTCGACCACTATGAGATTAGCTAGCATGTACTAGCTCAGAGATATAGGAAGTTAGACTATTTAGTATGTATTTTGATAGGTGATATAGTACTTCCTGACCATCGAGGTCATGGTTTTCCTATTGGGTGGGGGGAGATGCTTGTAGGGATGCTTGAGACACGTGAGGTGTATGCATGGGGTCCTTATCTCCTTGGTATGTTGTACTTTCATTTGCATGATATTACCTACCAAGATGCATAGTCCATGAGTTGTGGTACCACGCTCCTGATGGTATGGGCATGGGAGCACATCGCCATTTTTCAGCCACCAGCTACAAATGACTTGCCACATGGAGCCCCATACGCCTTCTGCTATGCAGGGGCGAACACTTAGCCTCACATAGGAGATACAGGTTATTTCAAGCATGCTATAGACATGATGGTGCAGTTTACATGGAGACCATACTTGGGTTGCGTAGATTGGACAGACAAGGATGAGCATTTTCCATTTTGCCGACAGGTACAGTTTTTGATTGGGTGGACAGTGTCACATGTCCACATCATAAAGCGTCATTTTCTAGATCATGTATTGTGGCAGTTTGGTGAGGTACAGGATGTGCTGAGAAGATGGGCCAAGTTTGTGAGGTCATCGTGAGAGATCCCCCTATGGGGTCTAGAGATTCCAGTGGCCATAGTCGAGGTAGTCATCGATGCACTACAGACAGTTCCATGGGGATGGAGGGATGGTCCAGCAGACCCAGGGACCATAGTGGAGTACGATCAGTTGTGGGCAGTACACATACTGATTCCATTGACATATCCAGAGCAGCCAACACTAGTAGAGCAGTGAGGGAAACATCCACAAGGCAGGCGTGGCAGACGTAGAGGTCGGGGAGATAGAGGAGGCCATGGTGATGGAGGAGATGATGGCCAAGGTGGATGACGAGGGGGCAGGAGAGGGAGATGTGGTCGGAGGGGAGGAGGGGCACCATTGTCACTGATCCATTAGGAGGGATGAGGAGATGAGGATGCAGCCATGCCAGACATTGGTAGAGGAGTGGAGGAGGTGCAACCCACAAAGGTAGCTATTCCAGACATCCCAGCTGAGGAGGAAGAAGATACCGAGGAGGCAAAGATTGATGCCTTGGGTTTGTTAGGTGAATACCAGGAGGATGATGAGGAGGATGATGATCATGAGAGAGAGATTCGGGATCAGATCCTAGAGGAGCTAGATGAGGAGAAGGATGGGGTAGTGAGGGTCAGATAGGATGAGACAAGGTCAGTAGATCCTGATACTACAACATTATGAGACTAGGTTGCCTCCCTGGAGGAGCAGATGAGAGTCCTAATGTTAGAGAGGGATGCGTTCAAGGTAGAGAGGGACAGAGCCATTATGGACCAAGATCAGGCTATAGCTCAGAGATAGAAGACAATAGATATTCATAGAGCTTAGAGCCTTATGTACTGGACCATCAGCTACCTTTTCCAAGGAGTTAGTTAGAGCTAGGGAGAGAGAGATATTACCATGATTTATATGAGGCAGGGATTCCTCCCGAGAGATGGGCTCCCAGATTCTCACAAGCACATAGTAGTAGGTCACAGACCAAGACCCACACTAGGACAATTAGCACAGACGGGGTGGAGTAGCCATGTAGAGCAAGTCCGTATGATAGACCTCCCTCAGCTCACAAGTCGTCAGGTTCCCATCATCATTCCTCCACACACTCCAAGCATGATAGTAGTGGCAGTTTAGGATAGGAATACTTCTTGAGATGCATTGAGACATTGTATTATTATCCTATAGCCTGCGGGCTTCCATGTATTATTGATACATTATGACATTTTGGCGGTGATTCTCATGATATGCATTTCTATTTATTGATTATGCAGTTGTTTATTTACACATGTGATGTTTATATGATATGCCTATGTGATGGATGATCATATTTATTTTATGGCATTTATGCAGCTAATGATATAATGTTGATTGTATATGATGCATGCAATTTATAGTTTTGAGATGCAATATGATGTTATATGTACAATGCATTCTACATGTGATGGTATAGAAATGTAATGTGATGCATATATTGACATGTTTTTTGTACATGGAATGCTTATGATATGTATTGTACGATGATGAATGTCTATTATGCCATGATTTCCTAAATATGATAAATGCCTATATGTATTTTTCTAACATGTATGTGTATGTAGGATGACTTATATTGTTGTGTGTCGCAGGACTCTACCATAATGCAAGAAAGAAGAACTGTTAGTACAGAAAGAAAGATTGAGAAAGAATGAAAGAGATTTGATAGATATTAGTATTAAGAATCTTCGATGTTTCACTGTATCACAAAAGATATTGCACTTTATCATCATTGGGTGGGACTAATACAAATGGAGACAAACACCATGATATGAGATAGATCAAGGTGTGCAAGGTCGTCCGCTTGCTAACAACAGACAGTCGTAGACAAGGAGTGTCATTAACTCATACTAAGACTGTGAGTCTGGTTTCGATGTTATGACTATTTGTATAAGGCATGACAAAGCCTGGTTTCAGAAAGACATGTATCGTATAAGACATTGAGTCAAATTTCGTTGATGTGATAACCTATGTAAGACTATGTTTGATTGTTTGACAATGTCAATCATGCAGGAAGGACACATCCTGTATAAGACAGATTTTTTTGCCGATATCAGCATTCAAGAAGGACTCATCTTGAATAAGACACGGGTTGATTGTTTTGATGATGTCTGTCTCCAAGATAGACACATCCTGTAGTAGACATCAATTGATCCATTCTGATTGTTTCATTTGGCAAGTTTGTTTGATTTGACTTAGAGACATTGCTGACTTGTTCACCAAATTAATGCATGACTTGATATGATGTGCCAATAATTGACTTGTGTGTGATGAAAAACCCTAAAGGACTGACCTAGTGTGGCCTCGGGGGCTCATCAATTGATGGCCTTGCCTACGTTATACACATAGAGACCTCATAGTTTGACATGACCAATGACCTTGTCATATAGACATATGGATTGAAGCATAATTTTATATAGAAAAACCTAAACGAACTAACCTAATGCCTTGGGGGCACATCAACAAATGGCCTTGCCTACATCTAGGCGTAGAGGAAATGTAGTTTGACAAATGACAAAGACTAACAAGTGTGACTGACTTTGACTTTGTTTTTAGATTTTTGAAATGTTTTGATTTTCTTGTCTTTTTGAAGTTTTCTGATGTTTTTGTGTTTTCTCAGGTCATTTTGTGATGTTTTTGGATTTTTCTATGGTTTTATGTCTTCAACACAGCCAATGTAAGAACCAATATGACAACGTCAAGTGTTTTCCCCCAGTCGAGTATAAGACCAATTGATTATGAATTGGGTAAAATGGGGGATATGAAATGCACTCAATGTCAATCGTTCCAAGTTATGGGAAAGACTACCACTTACTATGAATGGTATATACAAGTGATGGATATGAAAGATAATGGATATGTGTAGGGATAGGTAGTATGTACAAGGATAAGGACTATGTACAGGAATGAGGACTATATACAAGGTGAGGACTATGTATAGGGAAGGGTGTATGTACAAGATAAGGACTATGTACATGGAAGGGTGTATGTACAAGATAAGGACTATGTACATAGAAGGGTGTATGTATAGGATAAGGACTATGTACATGGATAGGTAGATTAGAATAATAGTAGACAAAAGGAGCAGAGTTAACTACACATGGTGCCTATTTGCCAGGTTTTCACCATGGTACCTATCCAAAGCACCAACGAAGTGGTTTTCACTATTGGACGAATTATTTGTCTTTACTATATTCTTGTTTATCTATTTCTTTTTTTGTGTTACCAAGATGCTTGTTTGCTAGGTTTTCACCTTGGTAATGATTTTTGTGACTTTTCAAAAAAAAAAATTTGCTAAATAAGACAATGCTCTCAGAAGCTATGAATAGAACTTCTTCAGATGCAGACTATTAATTGGTGAGGACAATGGTTCCCCTTCAGGAGTAGAGAGTTAATACGTGTCTGATCCATAAGCTTCTGTAACAATATAAGGTCCTAACCAGTTTGGTTCAAACTTTCCTGGTTTGTCTCTTTCTGCTTGATTCTTTGGGTTCTCCATTAAAACCAGGTCACCAATGTCAAAGTTTATGTTCAAGACCTTCCTGTCATAGCTACGACGAAGATGATTTTGATATGCCTAGAGATGGTCTAGCACCTTTTGTCTTCACTCATTCAGGAATTCTAGCTCATGGAGTCTCGATACTTGGTACTCTTCATCATCAATGTGGCCTTTCAAGGATACCCTTAGGGAAGGAATCTTGACCTCAATAGGAAGAATAGCTTCAGAACCAAAGACTAGTGAATAGGGAGTGGTGCCAGTGGGAGTACAGATACCTGTACAATAAGCCCATAAGGCAGGGTTAAGCTGTAAATTCTAGTCATGACCAGCATCATTGACAGTCTTCTTGAGGATCCTAATGATGGTTTTGTTAGATGCCTCTGCTTGGTCGTTACCTTGCGGGTAGTATGGAGTGGAAAAGTGATGTTGGATATGAAATTCATCACACAGATGGTGGACTTCTTGATTCTTAAATGGGCAACCATTATCTGTGATGATGGACTAAGGGACACCATACCAACAAATGATATAGTTCAAGATAAACTTAGAAATCTATGAGCTGGTAATGTATGTCATAGGAATGGCTTCAATCCACTTTGTAAAGTACTCAGTGGCAGTGATAATGAACTTGTGTACATTAGATGATGTGGGGTGGATCTTACCTATGAGGTGGAGTCCCCATTGGACAAAGGGCCATGGTGACGTTATAGGACAGAGCTCCTATGATGGGGCATGTATCAAGTCTCCATGAACTTGGCATTGTCGACATTTCATTACAAAGACATATGAGTCTTTTTCCATAGTAGGCCAGTAATAACCCAATCTCATAATCTTTTTGGCTAAGGTAGGACCGTTAGAATGAGAATCCATATACCCTCATGCACCCCACGCAAGGTTGCTTGTGCTTTAGTAGATTCGAGACATCTCAGTAGGGTATTATCTAAGGTGTGTCTATATAGGGTGTCTCAGACGATGGTGTATTTGGCTAACTTGTGGAGGAATGTCCTACATTGGTTATTTGATAGGCTAGTGGGTATGACTTCGACGTGAAGGTAGTCATAGATTTCTTTGTACCATGGGGAATCAGGACCAACAATGTCACACACCATTTTAGAATCTGGGATATCGTAGGCTGGGACCAAAAGTTGTTCTACTAGGAACTCATACTTAGGCACATTGTTAGGAATGTCAAGAAGTGATGCAATTGAAGCCATAGTGTATGCTGCCCTGTTTAAAACATGAGGTATCTGATGAAATTCGACCTTGTCAAAGTAATCTTTAAAGCTATTAGCCATGCATTTGTAGGGAGCAAGCTTCTCATCCTTAGTCTCATAATCATCATTTACCTATCTGATTACTAGTTGAGAATCACCATATACCTATAGATTCTTAATTTTCCACTTGACTACCATGCGTAACCCTATTACTAGAGCTTCATACTCTGCTATGTTGTTAGTACATGGAAATGCAATCCTGAATGATGTAGGGATGGAATCACCTTGTGGTGTGATAAGCAGTATACTAGCCCCTAAGCCATGATTTGTATGTGAGCCATCAAAGTATAGTTTCTAGGTGGTGTTTGTATCAATTGTAAATATAAACTCATCAGGAAAGTTTGCCACTAATGGATGATCTGCTTGTATTGGTGCATTAGCTAACTGATCAGCAATGACTTGTCTTTTAATAGCCTTTCTTTCTACATATTGGATATCATACTCACTAAGTATCATTACCCATTTTTCCAGTCGCCCTCTTAACGCTGCCTTGTTGAGAAGATATTTTAGAGGATCTATCTTAGCAATCAACATTGTTTGATGGTTTAGCATATAGTGCCTTAGTTTTTGGGTAGCAAATACTACTGCAAGACAGGCATGTTCAATGGTACTATAGTTGAGCTCATAACCTACCAAAGTCTGATTGATATAATAGACTGCCCTTTCATGACCTTCATCGTCATTCTATGCAAGCAATGCTCTGAGTGATGAATGGGTTGCTATAATATAAAGAATCAATGGTCATCCTTCAACAGGTGGCATCAAGACTGGTGGTGTGAATAATTATTCTTTAATCAGTTGAAAATCCTCTTTGCACCTAGTTGTCCATGCAAAGGGTACTCCTTTCTTAAGTAGATGTTGAAAAGGATGTGTCTTATCTGTTAACTGCATTATAAATCTTCTAACGGATTGCAGTCTTCCCTGTAATGTCCTTAACTAACTGAGATTAGTGGGTGGAGGCATGTCTATGATTGCTTTCACCTTAGCCGAATCCACTTCAATGCCTCTTCTAGAAATGATATAGCCTAGTAACTTTCCTGACTTGACTCCAAACACACATTTCTTTGGATTGAGTCTCACTTTATACTTCTCCAGCCTCTAAAATATCTTGTCTAAAACCTGTAAATGTTCTTCCCTTGTCTTGGATTTAACAATAAGGTCATCGACATAATCCTCCATAAGAATGTGTACTAGATCATGAAAGATAGTAGTCATGGCATGTTAATAGGTTGCTCTAGCATTTTTGAGTCCAAAGGGCATAACATTCCAGCAATACATTCCCCAAGGATAGGTGAAAGTTGTCTTAGGTTGGTCTTCAGTTGCAATTCAGATTTGGTTATATCCTGAAAATCCATCCATAAGGGACAACATCTCATAGTCAGCTGTCGTGTCAACTATCATGTCTATATTAGGCAAAGGGAAGTCATCCTTCAGGCAAGCCTTGTTGATATCTTGAAAATTAGTGTAGATGTGGATGCCCCCAGTTGGTTTAGTGACCGGAACAAGATTGGAGATCCAATCGGCATAGTCAATTGATCTTCGGACTAGTACAACAATCTGTGGATGCATTTTTCTCAATTTTTGTTTTACTAGTTTGGCACTTGGTTGTAAGGGAAAGTGATGTAGAACAAGTTCAGGATCCAACCCTGGCATGCCTGCATATGACCAAGAAAAATTTATCTGTCTATGTGCAAAGAAGTTATGGAATTCTGGCTACTTTTTTGTTGTCAATGACACTACAAAATAAACCAGTCTAGGATTCTCTTTTGTGCCTATGTTGACTTCTACCGATTCATCAACGAGCATGGCTGACTTTTCTTGTGCAATGATGAGAATGTTCAAACCTCCATCCTTAGGTGCCTCCGAGAGGTTTTCACCTTCGGATGTGTCCTTTATTTTTACTTTTTCATTGTCTAAAGGTGCCTTTCGGTTTTCACCTAGAGACTCATCCTTTTTATCTTGTTTATTCTTTTTCTCATTTTTGTGACTGGAGGGTTGAACAGATTCCCCAAAATATGATTTGTTGTCCAATTCAATGGTAAAACCAGCCTTATGATCCCCATTAGGTATGCCTTCTCATAATCCCAGGAACTTAGCAATTGCTTCGTCATTCTCAAAAGTGTCTAAGATGGGTGTGTCTTGTTGATCCCAATCAATGAGCTAGGGATAAACTAAGGGCATGTCATCGTCAGAGTTATCAAAGTTTAATGGGTTCAAGGTAAGGATTGAGTTATTCATATGGTCACAAAAGCCTTGTACTAAGTCTCATTTGCTTTTAGGTTTAGGTCTAGGTGGATGGATAGGTGGGCCTAATGCCAAGGTTTGATTATCTGAAATAGATGTATCGGGTTGCCAAGAGGTAGGATCAAGTGATTCCCAATAGTAGTGTTTAAACCACTCCTCTTTTGTCATTTTCTTTGGTGGACAGGAATTAAATGGGTTTGGTGAGGAACTTAACATTAAGTTGAGTTCCCCAAATAACTTATCAAGGTCCATGGAAGAGGTAGAGGATAGGGAATCCCACTCATAATCGTTAGAGTCGGGGGAGTCACAGTGATATTTGTCCAATGGTTCATGAGATGTCTTAATATCTTCTGAAGCATTTACTGCCTCAAGTAAGGGTGATGAGGTACTAGGAACGCCAATCTAAATTGGTTGAAACCCTAGCCCCACTCCTTTTGGCCACTGAGAAACAAATATTGGTTCAATCCTCCCATCTTGGTTCAAGCCTAAACCACTATGTCCATCATATCCTTTGCTTTGCATGATTTTGAAACCCTTTCCATATAGATCCATAGGAATGTGAGCAAGTGGGAGAGGTTGTTCATCATCTTCCCTATATAGCCAGGAAGTGACATCTTCTATATTTACGGCCTCTTTACTTAATTTTCCCCATTTAGTGAAAGTTGTTATGGGAGGAACATGTATAGTGACCATAGATTGTGCCCTACCTATTATAGGTAAACCATATGACTTAGGAGGAACTAAATGGCTAACACAATAAGATGTCATTAGGTAGTACTCTCCACAACCCTTGTCTTGGATCTCAACCCTAGGAGTGGTAGGAATCGAGGGTGAAATGGATGTTTGAATGAGTGTGGATGGATCAACATAGGAAGATGGATTGAATGATGAAGCTTCTTGGTTCACTGGCACTTGACGTTGGGGGATCTCTTTTATATTGGTGCAATATTGGAATGGATCTAGGTCACCATCTATAGTTATTTATGTGCCATTAGAGGGGAATTTAAGACACTGATCATATGTGGAAGGGACCGCCTTCATAGCATGAATCCATGGTCTACCTAGCAAAAGGTTATAAGGAAGGGTAAGATCCAAGACCTGGAACTTCATATCCATTACCATAGGACCAATTCTAATAGGAAGTGTGACCACCCCCTTTGACTTGCGTTCCTCATCATCATAAGCTTTAATGAAAATAATTTTGGATGCATCTACGCATGCTTCTGAGAAACCTAATTCCTTAATTAGTTTTAAAGTGCATAGATTTAACCCTGCTTCTTCGTCTACCAAAACTCATCTAACCTTGGTGTCATCAACAAGGACTTCAAGATGTAAAGGATCATTATGGTTTGTCTTTTTAGTTGCATAGTCTTGTTCAGAAAATGTGGCATGATGATTATTGGTCAAGTAGCCCACCATTTCCTAGAAAGGATTGACATCAAGATCATTAGGGACTGTGGTTTTTTGTAAAGCCTTATCGAGAATAGATCGATGCTCAGGGGAAATACACAATAGTTCCAAGATTGAGATTTGGGCTGGGGTCTTCCCCAACTAGTCAAGAAGGTTATACTGTGACTTGGAAGGATGTGATGTTTGCTGCGATGGAGGGCCTTGAATGGTGATCTTTGTGCGATGAGTATTGACCGCACACTCAAGATTTGTACTGATAGTAATGGTATTGATATTCTCATCAGCAGCGCGAAGGCAATGAATGATGTTGCCACTATTATAATCATGCTTGATACTCGCATAGTTGGCTGACATATTGGTATTAGTACTCGAACTGGGAGCAGTTCCCTTCCCATGGTCATGTAATGGGTAAGAAAAGACCTGATGATCAGTGTTTGATGATTTTCGTTTTTGTCCACCAACTTCAATTATTCTCTTTTTGACAAGATCCTGTATGATGTTCTTCAGTTGTCGACAATTTTGTAGGTTGTGTCCCTTAGTTTGATGATAATCATAAAAAGCATTATCATCCGACCAAGTTGGTTTAAATTGACCGAGATCATATTGTCTTGGTTCCTGCAACTGTATAAGATTATGTTGTAACAGTTGTTTGAATACAGACTCAATGGGTTCCCCTAAGGGAGTGAACTCACGTTTTTGAAATCTCCTTTGTTGTTGTGGACGTTGAGTATTTTGGACCATGTTAGGAGGTTGATTGACAACATTAAGCGTGTTGGAAAAAGTGTGAGGTCCCTATAATGTGATGAGTGGTCCTGCTTGTAACGTTTTAGCATCAACTACCCCATCATTAGTGACATTTTTGTTGCGAGACCAAAATCTATTTCTATTAGGGGGTTGTTTTGTACAATCAGGTTTCTATTGGATGTTGATGTCTTAAGTTTTCCCTTTTCAATGAGATCGTTCTCTATTATAACCCCCTTTTCCACTAGTTTCAAAAAAGATGTACAACAATGTACCCTTAAGTTACTCCTTAGTTTTGCATGAAGGTTTTCTTAGAACATAGCAACTTTTTTTTCTTAGGTATCTCGATAGGACACTAGCTAGCTAAAGTCCTCCATCTCTGGAAGAAAGAAATGAATGTTTCACTTTCATCTTGTGTTGTGTGGCACAAGGTTGCTATATTTATCTCATGGTCTATGTTGAAATAAAATTGCTCTACAAAGTTCTCAACCAGTTCACCCCAAGATTTGATACCAGAGTCTAGACCCGAAAACCACTCTAAAGAAATTCCTACAAGACTTCTTGGAAATAGTCTCATAAGATACGTGGGGTCATAAGTGACATCTATGCATATGGTAGAAAATTCCCTTATATGTTCTATTGGATTCCATTTTCCATTGTACTTAGGGAGATTCGGTATGACATATCCGTGAGGGAAAGGGGTCATGTACAATGATCTATTAAAGGGAAATGGGTATATGTCCTTTGTTGAAAATGATTTCTTAGTTGACACTGACATGTTATCCATTTGCATTTGTAGTGCATGCATTTGTGTTTGTAAAACATCAACCTGGGTCAAGGATGTATTAGATGGATTATGGGGATCCATATATGTATTCTAAAATCCAAAGTCTCGTGATGTGTTTTGATTGAACATTGGTATTTAAGGTGGATTTGGATTCGGAATGGCAGTAAACATGTTCTGGGTCAGAATCTACGTAAAATGATTTTGACTTGGGATCTATGTGAATGAATTCTGACTACCAATCTGGGAGAAAGGATTCTGATTCAGAATTGATGTAAATTGGTTTTGACTTGGAATCTGTGTAAAGGGATTCTGATTTGAAATCTGGGTGAATGGATTCTAATTGCCAGTCTGGGAGAATGGATTTTGATTGCCATATTGGAAGGAGGGAATGCCTCCTATTTGTGTAATCCGTGGTATAGTACTAGTGATTTGAACACTAGGTATGGCCATCGATTGTGGTATGGTGCTCGTGATACTAGTAGTAGGTATGGTTGTTGACTATGAACTTGTGACACCGACATAAGGTGTAGAGGCTAACATTTTAGGTCTTTTACTCCCAACAAGAGGACTAGAGGGAGTGGATGATGATGCCCCTATAGTGAAATTAAATCCTGATGTCATGCCAAACATACCAAATGGGGAAGTATGGACTATTGTACTATGTGTAGGTGTGCCAGATGGCATAGTTGTGCTTATCTAAGGTATAGTAGTACTAGCAGTCATTGTGTTTGTCCCTTGTGTAGGTTGAGTTTGTAAGGTGCTAATATCAAATCCTGCAGGTAAGGTAGCACCCTCAGCTAGGAGTTTGGCTAAGTATCGTTGACAATCGTTTGCTAGGTAGTCATCTACAAAAGAGGCAAATTCAGGGTCCTGGGTAGCAGCCTCTATGTCTTCTACTACAATGTGCCCTTGAGTGTTTCTAGTGGTGAATTTGTCCAGTAAAGTCTTGTGAGGTCTTCAAGAAAATGGGTTGATGAACTCATTTGGGTTTGACATCTTTTCTCTCTCTCTTCTCTTAGACCTAGTTTCAACCATGTAAGACAAGCTCAATATGTAGGAAATGCAAAACTACGTCTATGGACAGTATGAATCTAGTCTATGTTTTTGGGATTTTTTGGATGTAGAATAAGGTATGTTCTAAAATGACACTAATGGAAATATCTAAAATGCAAAGTCTAACTAAGCTTCTAAGGTAATCAATTGCATAAACCTAAGAAGAGGGTACCAACTACCTAAAGTCTAACCAAGGTGCCAATTTAGTTATGTCAAAGAACCACTATAGGAAAAAAGGTCAAAGATAACTTGAGTCTCCTAACTAGACTAATGAGCTAGGTAGACTCTCTATAGGACAAAGGATAAGATGATAAGACTAGGTTCAATGACAAATTTCATTGATGCTCTGATTTTTCTAGAGTGTAGATGGTAGATCTATCTTAAAGTTTGTAAAAATGACCTTCCTAGAAGTTTAATGCAAGCTAATATGTATTCTAAGATGAAACTAAAAATCTAATTTAGGACAACTATGTTAATGACTAAATGAACCTAAAGGATACAAAGTTGAGCAAATTGTTCCAGGTTTCTGTGCAAAGACTGCTTGTGGAAAGACAACTGAAACTGGTATAACCATGTTGACTGGACAGTGACTGTGAATTCTGGTTTTCTAATAATCAGGCAAATGCATCATGGGATTTCACAGATGTGGTGCAGTTTAACAATTATGATTTTCTGATAAAGTTTAATATATGACTCTAATAGATGTGGTCAACCTTCTAATAGATGCAACTTGTAATGACAATTGTGACTCAGAATATATCATATATGGTTCTTCTCAAAGCAATTATGAGCAAATCTAGCAGATGCAACTCTATGCTAAATAGATGTGACCCTAACTGACAGATGCGACTTAAAGTTAAACAGATGTGACTCGTACTAATAGATGCAACTCAAAATTAAATAGATGTGACTATAACTAACAGATGTGACTCAAAGTTAAAAAGATGCAACTCTAAAAATCAATTGCAACCTTCTGGTGAATAGTTGAGACTCTCTATGAATTTTCAGTGATCTAAGATTTAAAACTAACTCTATTTTCTGTGATCAAATTCTGGAAAACAAGAACAATCATAAGAAAAAGTGTTTTCAATTTAATTTTGGACTCAAAGAACGTTTAATTTAACAACAAAAAAGCACATCCTAATAGGCCAAAATGCCTAGGGTTTGTATACTTGGTATAGCCCACCGAAATACCCTGGATTGGTGATAAACACCTTTCCTTCTCAAAAGTAGATAGCTTAGAAATTTGGTGGCATTGGCTCCCCTCCACGGCTCATTAACGTCTTTCGAGCACAAGAATTTTGAATTCTTTGGGAAATGACCTCCCAAGAACTACTATCTCTACTCAAGGGGATCAATAGTGAGTGTCTTCGGGCATGATATTGTACCCTGCACTATACAAAGCAACAACTAATAGAATGGTTGGACACTAAAACAAAATGTGTTTAATACAGGCATTCCGTTCATGGGGCATGATCCATGCTACAAGAGTCCCCTTTCGGATCCATCTCGTTGGAACCACACTCGTGATTCTTGGGTTTTCCCCAAGAACCCACTTTTATATACCGACTGGAAGTCCCTTGGGTTCAGGGTGCTACCAGTCTGAGTCATCCTGGGGTGAGTACTTTTTCCCACCAGAATAGGCCCAAGTTCTAGAGTTGGCAACTATTTCTCTTACACCTAGGATCACACGGATGTTCAAGGGGATAGGATACTTCGATGTACCAAATAGTGAGGGTAATACACAGATGTTCCTTTGCACCAAACACAGTAAACACTTGTTAATTTTAATCTAAACAAAAGATTTGCTACACTACCAAACAATTTGTTTCAAGAAAATTAACTAAGGTCTTCGACATGCATTCTACAGAAAGATTTGTTAGTAGTTTTCAATATTGTCTTCATCAATCATCCCACAAAAACTCATTAACTCCCAAAAACAAAAATCCCACATGCTAAAAATATGATATTAGTAACACACAAATCAATTGAAAACTTCCGATTTCTAAAAATAGAAACAAAGGGTTACTAGTCAATTGTGTCACTTTTTTTTAGTGAGATGCATTGATTTCCTCTACAATTGTGTTCCAGATGTTTACCAGTCAGTTGTGGTTTAGGAATTTGTAGATACGTCGTATTTTTTCAGATGCATCGTTTAGTGTATCAAATGTGGTTCAAGAAATCAATTGCGTCGTTTCGTCAAACTGATGCGTCTGTGAATTTCAATTGCAACGTTTCATCAAGCTGATGTGTCATTCTGTACGAAAAACCTACAAAATTCAAAATAAAAGTTTACGGACATGCGAAGATGGTATCTTCATGTCGGGTTCACCAAATGTAATGCTAAGAAAGTGTAGAAAGAAGAGATTAAAAGCAAACATGAAATACACATCTAAATGCAATCTAATGCTAAGCAACAAAGAACAAAGGAAAGTCAAAACCACAAAATAAAACTTGAACAATCTCACCAAATTTGTACGTATTTCAATGAGTCATCTCAATTGCCCTTCTCCATTTTGCTATTGTAATATAATTTCCCTTAGATTTTTCATAATTCATGCAAGTATAGTCTATGATAGTGATTTAGCAAAACATTGAAGATTCAAGATAAGTTCTCTCAAAAGTCATAAGATTTTGCAAGAGCTTGGAATGATGAATGACAAATCAATTTATAGAAAATTGATTATTCAAACGACAGGCCAGGATTGAAATATCAACAGGCGGTTGAGATTGACTAATTAGTCTTGCATTCTGATAATAGTTAGTAATGACATGAGTGATATAAATTAGAAATAGAATTAAAGATTAAATAAATGATTTACTCTTCAAGTTTGGTATTTGAAAACAGAAGAATTATATTTGCATGAAAAAGATGAAGATGGATTAAAGCAACTCTTGTTTGAATGCACGCACAAGATTTAATTAATTAAATAGGAATATTTAATTAATCCGCATGTACACAAAAATGAGTTAGAACTGAATGATTGAATGATTTGATGAAGAGATTACTCAAGAATGCCACTCAAACATTAAATCAAGAGTTAACTGAGTGATTTGAATAGATCTTTGAGTTGAGTAAAAGTGAATACTTAGATAACACACAATTATCTAAATATAGAGGAATGCATTAGAATAGAATTCATGAATTAAATAATTCATTTAATTCAAGATTTGGTATTTGAAGAATAATTAAATAAATAAGATTTATTTAATTAAGTGATGAATGAATTTAAATGAATAATTAAATAAATAAAGAATTTATTTAATTTGACAAGAAGGATAAGGTTAATTAGTAACATAATTAAATAAAAAGTGTTTATTTAATTAATCAGATAGAATAAAGAAAAGTGTGAATTAATTAAATAATTAAGATTATTTAATTAATAGAAGAAATGAAGACTATAGAGAATAATTAAATAATTGGAATTATTTAATCATGACCATGGAAGAAATACGAATTATGAAGAATATTGAAGTTGTAGGCTTAAACTAGATTTAAGTGTCTACAATTGCTTCAAGTTCTCCAAATGAGTTGCAGGAGATCAAAAGTCTATTGCATTCTTTTGGTAACAAACCTGTAGATTTAGAGAAGCAAGAATCATATAGTAGGCCTTATTAACAACAGAATCCAGGTTAGCAACAAGCATATCAAGGTAGTAGACAAGCTTACCAGGGAAACTATCAGGGCCCAAGACAGAATGTGAATACAAGACCTTTTTAGGCCTATCCTCTAGCCCCCGTTAGTGCAGTCAAGGAGCTAGTTCCTATCCAAAAAAACTTAGCAACAGACTATGAGTGGTGTTACCCTTGTAACTAGCCTCATAATCAATCCACTTGTTCAAATGGACTCATTAATCAGACATTGATGGTACAGAACACCTCAAGTTCACAACATGTACTTAATGATCCATCTCCACAACACCAAGATCAAATTATCAATGATGCTACCCTACTTAACTGGAAAGGTGAAGAATTATGTGGATTGAATGAAGACAGTTCTCTAGTTGCAGTTAACACCAGGGCAAAGAAAAGAGCTTTTCAACTCGATCAAACAGCTGACAAAGGAAAGGCAGCAATTGCAGAACCATCTACATCTCGAGTGACTCCTATTTGGCAAAGAAATCAGCAACTCCCGGACAAGGAGAAACCACACTTGCAAGCTGATCATACTGGCATAAAGGTACATTCTAAAGTAAACTCAACTGTACCTTATAATATCCTTGATAGTATGAAGAAAATGAATGTTACAATGTCTATGTACGACTCATTAGCCATCCCGGGTCAAAAGGATATGTTATAGTCAGCCTTGTCAAGTTTGAAAATGTCTGATGAATTTGAGTCCCCAATAGGTCAAGTTAGAGTTGTGTTAACAAATAATCCTTAGGGAAATGATCAACAACCTAGCAAAGAGATAGGAAAAAGAGTTAAACCACCTCCATTTTACGTGTTGGTAATCATAGGTGACAGGTTAGTTCATAACTGTATGGTAGACATTGGAGCTAGTAGCTCAGTGATGCAAAAGCAGATTGCTGACAAGCTTGGACTAAAGTATCAACCTTTAGAGAAGGGAGTGATCCAATTGGATGGTACTTCAGTTAATACATTGGGAATCATTAAGGATTTGGGTCTCACCCTTCATGCTTGTCCTAATTTTTCAGTTCCCCAAGACATATGTGTCATAGACCTTCCACCTTTCTTTTCCTTGTGCTTATCAAGAGACTTTGCAGCCAAGATAGGTGGTTATGTGTCAACTGATTGGTCACATATGCTATTTAGAACAAGATATGGAACTAAGGTTACCATTAAATCTGAAAGGTTCACTAAAGATCACATTGAGCCATATAATCCAAGTCCTATCAATGTTGTTCCCCTTACTCCAAACACAAATTGTGTTGTTTTAACTGACAGTGAGCTGGTTGCCGCTTAAGAACTTCAATCAGAAACCATTCCTGATGTGTTTTTACATGAATGGGAAGTTGAAAATGTGTTGGATATTCCTGAAGACCTCATTCAAGATGCTGGTATGGGTAACTATGTCATTCTTGAGCTTGATGCAGAGATTCCAAACCTAGAGAAAAATGTAGACCAGTTGTTGCAACCACTAAGTGGACTTTGAGAGATGTTCTTTGATGGTTCCAGAAGAAAGAATGGAGCAGGAGGAGGTGCAATGTTGATTTCTCCATAGGGTGATAGGTATTACTCTGCATTCTATTTTTCTTTTGCATGCTCTAATAACACTATTGAGTATGAGGGCCTTGTTCAAGGTCTTGAGTGGGAAAGGAAGAGAGGAATAACCCACTTGAAATTCTACGGGGACAATGAATTAATTGTCCATCAAATAAGAGGCTTGAATGTTGCTAAAAGTGACACACTAAAGTCTTATAGAAATAGAGTGTGGAACATGCTTGAGGATTTTGATGCCTTTAACTTAGTGTCTATTCCAAGGAACCAGAACAAGCATGTTGATAGGCTTGCAGCCATTGGAGCATAGTTTGATATTCCAGATGACATTAGAAAAGAGAAAGTACAGTAGTATGTAAAGGTTGTAGTCAGGTCATCAATTCCTGATAACAACATTCACTGACAATTTTTTGACAGCGATGAACAAATTCTTTCTTTTTTGTTCGAAGAAGATTAGTTCTCCATGGTTAATCAAAAGCAAAAATTAAGCAATAGTATGGTGATCAGGTCATACAGCTGAAGACAAATAAGTTACCCAAGGGTCTTGTTACCTTATATTCGATTTTCAGCACTGATGATCAACTTAAAAAGGGTAACGATGGCTTGCAAATAAAACAAAAGCATTATGAAGAAGTGGATATTTTCAAAGGTAAACTCCTTAAGATAGGGAAAATTTGTTCACATGAAGATAAACAAGCTTTTGTTGCCTTATGCCAAGAGTTTCATGATGTCTTTGCTTGGGAATACTCAGATTTGAAAGGGTTTGATCCCCATATTGCTCAGTACACAATTGAGTTAGAACCTAATGCTAAGCCAGTAAGGCAGAAACAAAGGCCCTTGAATCCTAAGCTTGAGCCCTTAATGATTAAAGAGCTGACCAAATTAGCTGAGGGGGTATAGGCTTTCCTATTAAGCATACTTCATGTGTTTCTAACCTTGTGCCGGTTAGGAAGAAAAATGGTGAAATAAGACTTTGTGTAGACTTTAGGGATCTTAACCGAGCATCTTTTAAAGATCATTACCCATTGCCCTCCATGGAACAAATCTTACAAGTAGTTGCTAGTTCTGAAAGATTTTCCTTATTAGATGGTTTTTTGGGCTATAATCAAGTGCTGGTTAAAGAGGAGGATCAGTTAAAAACTGCTTTCACAACTAAGTGGGGCACCATGGCATACAAAAGGATGCCTTTTGGTTTATCTAATGCTAGTGCCACATTTCAAAGGGCCATGAACATGGCATTCCAAAGTTTGATCAATAAGATTATGCTGATTTATTTAGATGACATAATAGTGTATTCAAAAATTGCAGATGAACATTTGTCACATCTTAAGCAAGTTTTTGAAAAATGTAGAGAGTATGGGATATCCCTCAATCCTACAAAAAGTATTTTTGCAGTTCATGAAGGTAAACTTTTAGGCCATATAGTATCAAAAGATGGAGTTTCCATTGATTCTAAAAGAGTTAAGGCTATACTGGAGCTACCATTGCCTAATCATAAGAAGGAATTGCAAAGATTTTTAGGGAGGATTAACTTTCTGAGAATATTTATTCCTAATGTTACAAATTTGCTACAACCTTTGACTGCCATACTAAAAAAGAACACAGTTTTCAGTTGGACAAAGGAGGCAAGGCATAGTTTTGAGGAAGTCAAGGAGGATTTAGCATATGCCCAACATTGGTAAATCCATATTTCTCTAAAGACTTCTTTTTGTATGCTTTTGGTAGTCCTGGTTCAATCTCTGCTATGCTGGTACAGAAAAATAGTGACAACCTGGAATAGCCCACAGCCTTCTTTAGCCAAATACTTGCTAATTACGAAGAGAGGTATACATTTGTTGATAAGAATGTTCTCTCTGTGATCAGAAGCCTAAAGAAATTCAATCCCTTAATCTCAAACAATAAGATTCATATTCTAGTTGCACACTCAAGTGTGAAGGAATTTTTGTTGAATAAAGATTTGAATGAAAAAAGAGTAGGGTGGATCACCAAGGTCATGGAGTATGATGTAGATATTAAGATTAACAAACTGCTTAGAGGTAAAGGTTTCTATGAATAGCTTGCTACAGGGTCAAGTAGTGAAAATGAATTAGGAAAGGATGTTGTGTTTACTAATACAAATGAGTTTCAGAATGCTCAAGATGATGTTCCTATGGGGATAACTAATTGGGTTCAAGATATAACCCAATTTTTATAAATTGGTGAATGCCTATTAGGATTGAACAAAGCTAAAAGAAGATACTTCAGACTACAGTCCATACCATATGTGTTGGTAAACAATGTTCTTTTCAAAAAGGATCTGAATGGTGTTCTATTAAGATGTATTCACAGTGATCAAATTGAGAAGGTACTTCATCAGTTTCATGATGGAGCTATGGGAGGTCACTTTGCTCCAAGAACTATTTCTTGGAAAATCATGAGAGCTGGTTACTACTAGCCCAGCTTGTTCAAAGATGCATATGCTTGGTCAAGAAAGTGTGTCAAATGTGCTCTATTTTTAGGAAAGGAAAAGCTACCTGCCATGCCTCTACATCTGATTCAAGTGGAGCAGCCCTTTATGAGATGGGGCATTGATTTCATTAAGCCAATAAACCCACCTTCCAGTACTGGTCACAAGTGGGTGCTCACTACCACAAACTATTTCACATGATGGATAGAAGCAATAGCTTTGAAAGAAGCAAAAGAGTCTTCATCTTTGAGCTTCTATGAGGATATAGTCACTAGATTTGGAGTTCCTGACTCTATCATATCTGATAACACTCTTGCATTTGTGGGATTAATATTTTAACCGATTGGGCTATTAAACATGGCATTCGTTTGAATACATCCTCAAATTATTACCCTTGGGGTAATGGCTTAGCTGAAAGCACAAATAAGAATCTCTTCAGAATTATCAAAAGAACAATGGAGGATAATCAAAGGACCTGGCATATCAGATTAAAATATGCACTGTGGGTAGATAGAGTGACTCCTAAGAGGTCTATTGGCAGCTCACCATACATGTTAGTCTATGGAAGAGAGGAAAGATTGCCTTTGTCTGTGGAACTCCCAGCCCTTGACATTATATATTAGTTGCAAATGTTTGAGGAATAGGACCCAATGTCCATGGGATATGCAGAGCTCATGGAGCTTGAAGAATCAATAGACAAAGCAATGAAGGTTTTGGAGTATCATTAGCTCAAAACAAAAAAGACATTTCACAAAAGAGCCACAACAAAATATTTTAAGGCTGGAGACCTCGTGCTCAAATGGGATGTTTTGAAAAGTAGGCCCAACCATCACTCTAAGTTTGACAACATGTGGACAAGTCCATTCATTATCAGAGACTATAAGGAACACAATGCTTATCAACTAGCTACAACAGAAGGGGAAGTACTTCCTATCCCAGTCAATGGGATACACCTTAAACCCTAATTTCAAGTCTGATGAGTGCCTTTCTTGTACATATCTGGTTAGGTTTTATGTTTTCAATAGGTACTTCTGCACTGTAGTTTGTTTGTTTTCCATTTTTTCGTTCCCTAAGTGGTGTTTTAGCACAATAAATAACTTCTTTTCAGCTTCTCCTTTTATCGTTCTTGGCAACTTGTTGCGTTCTACAAGCCTCAAGCGAGTTGTAGCCATGTACAAAGTTACCCTAGCTCTATTTCTGAAGTTTTCCTAACAACTCCATGCCCAATGGATAAGCCTAGACTACTAGTTTCTATGTTTAGCAGGAAAACATCCAGCTGAGGTCGCCATAAATATTGCCCAATTTTCACCTACAGGCTAGGTCAGTTGGGAAAATTATGTTTCATAAGTTCTAAATGGCCAGATGGGTCATTTGCATCAAGGGTTAAATCATGCATCTAGTAATAGGTCATGAGCAACACAGTTGGAAGGCCTACCTAGGTCAGGATCAACATGAAAACCCTTAAAAGAGGAGAGTTGACAAGACCATTAAGATGTCTTGCTGACCAAAGGGCTCCCACCAATGAAGGCATCATCGCCATGAGATTTGACTCTGGTAAAAGGTCTTACCGATCGCGTGATGTCTCGTCGAAGTGAGGCTGAGTCAGCAAAGGAAGTAAGCTTTAGTGAGGGGTCTTGTCGATATAGCATTGTCTTCCCGACTGAAGAGAAAGTCAGCTCATCACCGCAAGGATAGTGGTCCCAGCGAGAGGTCTAGCCAATAGGCCAAGGTCTTGGCAAAGTTGATGCCCATGCTATGACTCCTGCCGAAGGATTGGGGCTTCAGTATAAGGAATAAAGGTCAGGGAGATGTCCTGACAACCATTTGGAGGTCTCCCCGATATGAAATGCATTTGCTAGGAAGTAAAAGCCTTGGCATAAGGTCTTGCTGAAAGAGTGACATCACACCGATGAGCAGGGTCTTACCGATAGGATCCCAGCTCACCAAAGGAAAGCTCAAGTCACCATGATGTCTCACTAAGGGCTTAGTGTCTCACCGAAAGAAGCTAATTGGGCTCGGGGAGGAACAGAGGCCTCGGTAAAACATGGATGAGTTTGTCAAAAGGTCCTGGTGACTAGAAAAGGGTCCCCCTGACATATTTGACATCGGTGTAACTTCCACCATCAGAGTAATGTCTTCCAGACTTGACAGTGTCTCAACAAAAGGAATGTGGAGATCAGTAAAGTGGCATGCATTCGGGGTGACATCAACAAGACTCTCACCGATACAGAATGAGGAAAGCTCACCGAAGTAGTTTTCCATCAGCATGAAGTCTTGCTAAGACAGAAAGGTCTTTCGAAAAGGTTGTGCTCTCAGCAAAGCAGAATGAATTCAATAAGAAGTCTCCCCGACACGCTAAGGTGGACTGTCGATAATGATGAAGTCTCATTGTGACGTCTCGATGACTTTGAAAGCTCTCAGCGAAATCTTGTACCTTTGCTATGATGTCTCCCAGACCGAAGATGTTTCACCGAAGTGATGAGTGCTCAACAAGAAGTGGGAAGCTCAACAGGAGGTCTCAGTGAATGAAGCCCATCTTCCCAAAATGAAATGAGATCACCAAAAGATGATGAAATCAGGAAGAAGTCCCAGCAACAGATGGGGAGTCTTACCAAAATGAAAGAAGTGGAACTAGCTAGGGGAAAAAGATCCAACATTGCTATAAAGTCCTGCCGACTCAGTAGGGTCTTGCCAATATGGATGTGCTCGCCAAGAGAAATGGATATCATCAAAATGTCTCACCGATGGCTTAGTGTCTCACCGAAGGGATGTTTGAGCCTAAGGGAAGTGGTTGAGCTTCACCAAGAGGTCTCACCAAGAGTGCACTGCCTTTCCGACAATAAGAAGGGTTCGCTATGACATCTCGCCTTCATCCGGAAGTCTTGCCAACTCATAGCCTCGGCCTAAGAAAGTAATCTTGCCACATTGTCTTAGTGAAACCATTGACTCTTGCTGAAGAGGAAGGGTCTCAGGGTAGCATTTTTCCTTCGATAAGACATCTCACTGACACTTGGGTGTCTTTCTAATGAAGAGGAGCTCAGAGAGGTGTCAAGGTGGACTCAGAGGATGAAGAGGAGCTTAGAGAGGTGTCGAGGTGAACTCAGAGAATGAAGAGGTCAGTAGGATGATCACCAACCTAGCAAGCTCTGGCTGAGTCAATTTGGAGCTCACCAAGAGGTTGAGGGCTTCGTTGTGATGTCCCAGTGATTGATAAAAGTCTCACTAAAACAAAATTCCTTCACGGGAGATGGAGGGCTTGACATGATGTCTCAGTGATAAAGAAGAGACTTCTTGACTGAAAAGATTTTTCGCCAAAGCAATATGCCTTCGGCATGTGGTCTCACAGACTGCATATAGTCTCACCGAAATAGAAGGGGGCTCGAGAAATGAATGTTGTTGGTGTAATACAATGGCTTCACCATAAGGTCTCAGCGGTGCATAGGTCCTACCAATAAAGGGAGGCTTCGATGTAATATTCCAAGTCGGGGAGAGGTCTCCTCGACCCGGGGATCTCTCTCCAATATATTTTGTGCTCGCCCAAGGATGCAAGGGATCGGCGTAAGGTCTTGCTGACCCAAGTATCTCCCCAACTAAAGAGAAGTAGACACATTGTTGAGAGCATAAGAAGCCTGAAGGGAGGTCTCATCGATGGCTTGGTGTCTCATCGAAAGGAATGAATGAAGCTCGAGGTGACTAAAGTGAACTCGCTGAAAGGTCTCATCGACCCAGAGTGTCTTCCCAACATGGATGTGCTCACCAAGAGATAGGAGGGCTCACTAGGAGGTCTTCCTGAACACATGATCTCTAGCCGATAGCAATGGATTTTCTAAATGAAAAGGGTATCAGTGTGACTCAGTGGTTCTCGTTGTGACTTCTGACCAATGTTGATTACCTTGCCGATGGTTTTGGTGATATCAATATGACTTCTAAAGCTTGCTAAGACATCTCATCGACTGTCACATGTTGTGTCGATAGCTTCAAGGGGCATAATCACATTAGTGAGACACTTCTAGTGTCTCACCAAGATGCGATTCTGATCAGAGGAGCTTTTGACCATCCAAGGAATCCACGTGGAATGAACCATCCAATCAGAGAGAGCCAAAGATGAACCATTGACGATTTGACTGATTGATACCTTAGAAAAGAAGATTAACAAAACAAAGGAAACATGTTTCTTCTCTGAAGTCAGAAGCATTGAAGGTTGCTCAGCTGAGGAGGTTCAAGGAAGACACGAGGATCAAAAGTAAATGTGTCTTGTAGCTACAAAAGATCTAAAGAGCTTCTCTAGGCAATAACTCTTCACCGACATAGACAACAAGGACACGCAAGAACACAACATTAAATTCAATCAAAAGATCTTAGGATAGATTTTTCCTGAGGACTGATATTTTTGTAAACCCTAAGGGGGCCAACACACTTTTGTATATAAGAAATTTATTTCCTTTTTGTAAGCAATTGGAGTGATGCATCCAGAAGAGTTAGTGATTTTTAGCTATCCTTCCTCAACTGATGTATACTTTGTAACCCAACTAAAATCTGGAATGCAAAACAGAGTTCACCTTGAAAGCAAGTATTAATGCTTATACTACTCTCATTTCTATATGTTTTATCTTATGCAAGGTTTTCAACTGTGTATTTCAAAATCTATATTCATACCTTAAGGCTGTGAAATTAATCTTTCCTTCTTAAGATACGTTTGTAGATTAAGCCTTTTGAGAATTATGCATAAGACTAGAAGGGTTATGTTGAGTAAGTAAAATAGTTGCAGTTAAGTTTTCTCAGTGTGTTTGCATTTTATTTTCATTTCATGATTTCTTATCAATGCGGTGTATCACCATAGGAATAGCTTTTCTAATTGATTTATTCCTTCTCCCTTTACCTCACAAAGATCAGTATTTTAGGTGATACCCAAAGGAAGCTGGCCTTCTCTGGAGGTTCATTTCAATCTCAAGTGACCCACAACCTTGAAATGATTCCAATGTTTCACTAGAAAGCTCAGTCTCCATCACTGTGCGTAGGGTGGATTTCTAGGTGACAACGAACCTCTAAAAATTTTGGTAGATGACCTAGATATACTCAATATAAAAATCTTTAGTCCACAACAACTAAAATTCAACGTAAAGAAAAAAATTCCTTCATGACCTGCATAGTTCCGTTGGGAACCTAGAACACTTTCTTTTACATTTTTCTCAATATCCTTGACATATACATGCTCTAATACACCAAATGCTAATAGTGTTAACATCAGTGAACACCAAAAATCAACAACACATCCACAACATCCAACAATATCCCCCTTTGGCATTGATGAAACACATGATGTGAAAAATACCATTAACCAAACACACTTGCTTTCCCTTTGGTTTTGACTCTTCTCCTCAATTTCTCTTTGATTCTTAAAATATATATTTTTTGCATTACACTTCTCTTCCTTTGACATCAATGGAAAAGGTAACCATGACCTTTCCATATACATGCTTTGAACCACATATTTGCACATCTGACTACTCCCCCTGAGTAGCAACCATGGAAACATCAATCTGGATCAGAATATAGCAATGTAGCTCATTGATTGATGCAAGTAAATGCATTTTCTTAGTTTTCATCAAGAGGGGTGATTACCCTTAGCATTCCTCTGAGATACTCAAAAGTATCCTTCAACAATGGCTTAGTAAAGATGTTTGCAATATGTTCTTTTGTAGGCACATACGCCAATCTAACTTCTTTCTCATTCACTTTCTCCCTCAAGAAATGAAACTTGATTGATATATGTTTATTCTTAGAGTGTAGTACCAAATTATTTTAAATATTTATTGCACTTGAATTGTCACAATATATGGCAATAGTCTCTTTATATATCACCTTGCTATCTTTCAACATTTGTTTCATCCATATTACTTGAGTACAATTGCTTGTAGCGACAATATATTTTGCTTCAGCAATGGATAGATAAATGGAATTATTCTTTTTGCTAAACCAAGACACTAGCTTCTTCCCTAGGAAGAAAGCACCACCACTAGTGCTTTCCCTATCATCTACATCACTAGCCTAATCCACATTAGTGTATGTACTTAGAGTGAGATCATCATCCTTTGGCTAACAAAGTCCAAAGTCAACTATTCCTTTCAGATATATGAAGATCCTCTTAACAATAGTCACATGTGATTCTTTTGGATCAACCTGAATTTGGAAACCACACATACAACTTTCATATTATCTGGCCTATTCTAGGTTAAATAAAGTAATCCACTAATCATTGACCTATATCTAGTTTGATTTTCCTTAGGGGAATCATCATTTTGTGTTAGCTTACATCTGGTCACCAAGGGAGTACCAACAGGCTTTGAATCTTCCATCCCAAATTTCTTTAGTAGCTCTCTCACATATTTGGACTGAGATATGAATATCCCCTTTCTAACTAAGTAACTTGTAATCCTAGAAAGAACTTCAGTTCTCCAATCATACTCATCTCAAATTAATCCTTCAATCATCAACAAACACTTCTATAATTAACTCTTTATCATGATCCAATTTGAAATATAAGTTGCTATCAATAGTACCTTTAGTGAATCCAAGCTTTAGTAAATATGTGTCCAATCTAGCATACCAGGCTCTGGGGGCTTGCTTGAGTCCATATAGAGCTTTCTTCAAGTGGTAGACCATATCTTCCTTGTTAGTTAGCTGAAATCCATCCAATTGTTCAATGTATACTTCTTCTTCTATTTCTCCATTCAGAAATGTTGACTTCACATCCATTTGATAAACTTTGTAGTCCTTGTATGCATCATAAGAAAGAAATAATCTCATAGCTTTGATTATGGCAATAGTGGAAAAAGTTTCTTCAAAATCAACACCTTCTATCTAAGAATACCCTTTACATACCAGTCTTGCTTTATTCCGGACCACTTCACCTCGTTCATTTAGCTTGTTCTAAAACACCCATTTAATACCAATCACATTTTTGTCTTTAGGTCTAGGAACCAGTATCCACCTGTCATTATTTTCAATTTGTGTCAACTCTTCCTTCATAGCTTCCATCCAGTGTTCATCTTGGTAGGATTAGCGACATTTTTAGGTTCAATCTTGGAAATTAAGTAGTATTCTTCTACAATCTTCCTTCTAGTTTGCACTCATTTATTCTTATCTCCTGTAATTTGGATTTTAGAATGGCTTAGCTTTACATACCTTGGAGTTTTGGAATTTTCTTGAACTTCTGATTCTTCTAATCTTCCTTTTGTTCTTGCACTTGTGTTTGCTTCCTGACTACCTTGACTTACCAGAATGAATTGAGGTTGCTTTACTGGAACATATGGAACATATGACACAATTTGAAGTTGATTCCATGTCTAAACATTCTTCCCTTTGTTTGTATTCTCTTCATCAGAATCATTTCCACAACATCTAGATGATTTGACAAAATCCTCATCAAATTTGACATTTTCACTCTCAACCATCTTTCTTAGTCTTTTTTTATAGCATCAGTAGGCCTTCCTCTTAGTATAATAACCTAAAAAAGATTCCTTCATTGCTTCTTGCATCAAAATTGCCTATATCATAATCTCTCTTGATATAACATTTTCTTCCAAAGATCTTGAAATATTTAACGGTAGGTTTGTAACCAAACCATAGATCAAAAGGGGTCTTACTAGAATTGCCATTAAAATTTACCTATTTTAAAGTGTACATAGTAGTGCTTATAGCTTCACTTCAATAGCTCTGGGGCACATTTCCTTCTATCATCATTGTTCTAGCAACATCCAAGATTGCTTCATTCTTTCTTTTTACAACTCCATTTTGGTGAGGGGTTCAGGGAGTAGATAATTGTCTTCTAATTTCATGTTCTTCGCAAAAAGAGTTGAATTCCTTGGAGGTGAACTCAACACCTCAGCCAAATCTTAGACACTTGATTTTTAGATCTTTCTCATTCTCTGCCATAGCCTTGAAACTTTTGAACTTTTCCAATGCTTCACATTTTTCTCTTAAAAAGGAAAACCATATCATTCTAGAATAATAATCAATAATCAACATAAAGTACCTTTCTCCATGAATACTTATGACTCTAGAGGGATCACAGAGGTCAATATGTAGTATCTCTAGCAAATCATTTGAATGAAACTATTTTCTCTAGAAGGAGATTCTAGTATGTTTACCCATCTGAAATTCCTTACAAATTGTGTTATCTGGCTTCACTAGTTTAGGTAGATCTCTTACTACTTGACTGGAACTTACCTTGAAAATTTTATCAAAATTTACATGACACAACCTCCTATGCCACAATCAGCTTTCATCTACTTGAGAAATTAAACAACTCCCACTAGTATTATTCAGGTGAAAAATATTACCTTTTGTCTATTTACTAGTAGCAATCATATTGCTAGAACTCCCACATATCTTGCATCTTCCATCTTTGAATTATAGATAACATCCTTTTCCCACCATCTGTCAAACACTCAAAAGATTATGCTTCAATCCTTCAACATAAAGAACATCATCAGTGTTATCCTTACCACCAAGACAAATAGAACCTTTACCACGAATCACACCAACATTGTTGTCTCCAAATCTTACAATACCACCATCATACTTCTCTAGACTTAAATTTTTTTTTATCACAAATCATATGATGTGAGCATCCATTTTCAATAACCCACCCATCCTTTTCTTCAACACACGCTACAAGATCTTTCTCATCTTTAGTAGATTTAGTAGACATGGGACTATTTTCAATGGTAGCAATGAAAATCCATTCATCTTCATTTACAGTATCTTTATCAAACTCATCATCAGTCACTCCTTTAGAAAAGTAACATTTATTTTGGAATCTAGACTTGTTAGGCTTAGTTCTAGGGACTCTTTTAGGACATCTTGATGCAAAATGACCTATTTTAATGCATGAAAAACATTTAATAGGTAACACTCCTTCATACTTACCTTTTCCCCTTCCTTCTTTCTTTACAATCAGTGTTTCCAATTCTTCTACGTCTCTTTCTTTATTTTCAAGCTACTTCAGTTCTTCATCATACTTCGATGTCTTTCTAGAACATTCTCCCAGACCATATCTTTTCTTGTTACTTTTGGATACAATAGCCTTGAATGCAGATTCAATTTTCAAAAAAAATTCACCAAATTCACTTAATTCAAAAGCAACAAGTTTACCAACCAGTGTGTCTCTTGACATCTTTGTTACTGATCTGATCTCTTCAATAGCATGAGCCTTCACTTTGTAGGAGGGAGGAAAGGATCTAAGTATCTTAGCCACAATTTTATCCTCATGCAAAGAACCACTGGCACGTGTAATACCCATCACTATTTCATTTACTCTTTACATAAAAGAAGTGATATGTTCATCTTCACCCATGTTCAAATTCTCATACTTTCCTTTTAAACTTTGTAGCTTAGCCATCTTCACCTATGCATCTCCTTCATACAAAGTTTCCAGCTTTTTCCAAATCTCATAAGTTGTCTACAGTCCTACCACATTAGCCATCTCCAAATCTGTCAGAGCACTCACCAAAGCTTCAATAGTCCTAATATTACTTTCAACATATTTAATTTGATCTCATCAGCAATGGAGGGACCATTCTGAGGAATAACATATGGATCTTTTGTAATCTTCCAGTAGGCTTCACCAATACACCTTAGGTGACATTGCACCCTCAATTTACACAGTGAGTAGTTAGTTCCATTGAATCTTGGAATGTCCTTGAATGTTGCCATCTCAAATCACCTCAAGCTTTTAGACTTCTTCAGACAAACCTTCTCTGATACCAATTATTGGAAAAACAAGGACAAACAACTAAGAGGGGGGGTGAATCAGTTGTCATAGAATAATAAAATTTTCAAACTTTACTTAACTTAATCTTAGATCTGATGATAAGCAATTAACCATAAGAAATTAACACATCAGAGAGATAAAGAACACCAAGATTTTTACATGGAAAACCTATTAAGGGGAAAAACATGGTTGATGTTAGTCCACAAGATTATACCATGTTAAAAGTATAATGAAATCAATAAAGGGGAATGCACATGCATTCAAGTACACTGCCTAGAGCTCACTGCTCAATTATAGAAGGGGTTCACTGACCAATAATATAGAATAGGATTAAAATATGGATGGTATGAACTAATAAAATAGCTTCTCCAAAAGCCTGATTACAGTTCCAATTAAGCATAGAAAACTCCTTCACAAACTACACACTTCACTCGATCTTCTTCACACTCTTCTCTGTAATCGAGCGATATTCACACATACACACATAAGAGCACGCTCAATACCTTTTCAACACACTACACCAATTAAAAAAAAACTCTTATATATTTGCTACATGAGATCTCATTAATAACTTAGTCAGCTAGGAAAATAAAACATATTTTCAATGTCGGCCCAAATTTACAAATAATTTTTTAGAAGTGAATCTAACAAGGTTGGCCACAGCATAGTGGGGACCCAAATTAACAATTCCAACACAAAAAGACTTCAATTAATTTCACCTCGAAGATCCACAACATGCCACCACCAACATGTTGGCTAAGAACAAGAAAAATTGAACATATGCAAGAAATTTTTTTTACCACAAGCACACTGATCAATTTGGACATACCACAAAGATAGAGCATGATCTAGAAACATCCAAGAGCACCAAGAAACAATAGAGAAACATCCACAACAATTGATATTTCCAAAATCACACAAACTTCACTTACGAACAATAAAAGAAACCACATAAGGAATATCACACCACAACATGATCAAATCTAAATGCAGACCTTTGAAATTTCTAATAGATGATCTAGATACACTCAATAGAAAACCCTTTAGTCAACAATAGCTGAACTTCAATGTAAAGAACAAGATGCCTTCATGATCTGCATAGTTCCACTGGGAACCTAGAACACTTTCTTTTACAATTTTCTCAATATCCTCAACTATACAGCCTCTAATACACCAAATGCTAATAGTGTTGACATCAATGCAAACCAAAAATCAGCAACATGTCCACAACATCCAACATGCATAACCTCCATATCCCCCTTTGGAATCTAAGTATGGAGGGCCCACAAATCCAAGAAAGGGAGGGACACCTTAAGCCCCATAAGCTTACAAACCAAGGCATGGTTATTCAAATAATTAACCTCCTCTACAACAAAATATGGTGAGATTACTAAAATAAGAAAATACAAGCTCCGCTCCAAACACCCATTTCCCTTTGACATACGTAGAGGCCTATTCTACGAAGGCTCCCCACCATTAAAAGATTTAATTAAAAAAATAATTACATTGGAATGGTTTAACAAAGAAGTTAAAACCCCCATCAAAACCTTTGAAAAGGAAAAATATATGTGCCCATCAAAGCTTGCACAAAATTCCATAAAAGTAGTGCCTACAATAGAATAAAACCAAAATAGAAATAAAGGATCCCACACCCACAACCCCTACCATAAATGAAACCCCACCCAAGCAATAAAACCCCCCCACTCAACACCCACTCCACACAAGTACTAGACCATAGATAAACCCTACACACCCCCACACACCACACATGCATGGATAATAGCATAAATGCAAGTCATGGCTTGCTAATGGCCGTCCATCACCAAGGCCAAGCACAACACATGAAACCTCATCATCATTCCCCTAATTTATAATAAAGCTTTGTTGGTTCCAACTTGATCGTATAATGGTGAGTTTATTATTCTTTCCATTTTCCTTGTGCTATCCTATATCACATGAAAATTGTGTGCACATTATTGTGCAAGTGTGACATAGTTTTGTCACATCTTTCATGTTGTTTTCAAAAAAAAAAAATGTCAAGTTGTGTCCTAGGTGTGTCAACTTGGGGCATTACATTTGTATTAGAGACCATGTTACATCATTGATATTTAGGTTTATGTTCTTTTCCATGTGGTTGGGTGTGCTTTATGTATGTGTGTTCTCAAGTTCTTGTGGTTGTGATATAGTTTACAAGCTCCTTTCTTTAAGTTCCTTAATATGGTATTTTAGAGGGTTGTGTGTACTCAACCATGCATTTTACTATGGAGGAATGATCTTCCTCCTAAGACTTTCCATACTCAATAGGTTTGGAATGATGACCTTGGTTTAGAGTCTCCTGAGGTTGAGAATAACCATTCACTTGTGTTCTCTTGTTATGTGTGATGCATGTTTTGGGACTTGGTTTGTTTGTGGGTGGTGGATAGCAGGTGTGTTTCCTAACTTTCCCTTGCTTGGTTTCTAGATTTTTGTTTTTTCAGATGATCAATTAGACCCTTTCATTTTCCAAGAAGTGCTTATTTATATAGATTTCCTTCTTCTTCCTCATCTCTTTATTGTATGAATGACCTTGTAAGGTCTTGGATTTTGTCTTTGTTTCCTCATGGTGGTTAGTGGTTGTGAAACCCTATTTGAGAAAAGGAATCATTATGTTTTTAGACTTTATTGAGTATATTGTGCTCTCATGTGAATAGAGGAATACAAGTATCCATTATTCTCACCAATTATCATGTACTTAAAGAAACTATAACAATAATATTTATATATGGAATCAAATTCCTCCCATTATTTGTTGTTGCTTATGGAAAGAGAGGGATAATAGGATATTTAGGAACATTGAGATGAATCTAAAAGAGGTGTTTGGGATAGGAGCTCATCTCATTGGGGAAAATATTGTTCTCTTCAAAGGAAAAACCCTAGATAAAGGGCCCATTGAGTTGGAAATAAGAATAACTAAAGCTTGGCATCAGAACCTAGATGCCAACTTATATGACAATTCCAAAATTCTGGCTAGGAGAGACACTAGTTGGAAACCCCTTGGTAGAGATTGGTTTAAATTAAACTTTGATGGGAATGCTAAGGGAAACTCAGTTAGAGAAAGCA
Source organism: Sequoia sempervirens (assembly GCA_007258455.2). NCBI lineage: Eukaryota > Viridiplantae > Streptophyta > Pinopsida > Cupressales > Cupressaceae > Sequoia > Sequoia sempervirens. The sequence goes on from VDFB02193867.1 coordinate 623,558,167, forward strand.
TAGGAGGTGTTATCAAAGATCACAGAGGTAAGTGGGTGGTTGGTTATGTTGGGGGGATTGGTCAACATTCATCTATGATAGCGAAAGCTAGAGCATTGTTAAAGGGCTTACAAATTGCAGTTTCCTTGGGAATAGAGAACCTGCACATTGAAGGTGACTCTAATTCCATAATTGATGATATAAATTTTGATAGACTCCTAGGGTGGAACACTAAGGATATTCTTCTTGACATCAGATTGCTTGTGGCTAAATTAAAACTAAAGGTGGCCAGTCATATCAACAAAGAGGGGAACCAAGTGGCTGATGCCTTAGCCAATTTTGGTTCTCACTAGAATTTATCCAAATGTTGGCATGATTTAAGTCTTCTTCTACCAAATATTCAGAGTATGATAGTCAAGGAACAGATCCTTTTCACAACTCATGATGGAAACACAACTTGTGCTTAGCTAGATTATTGGGGAGTCCACCAGCTTCCTCATTGGGCTTTGTGGTCTTATTGGTTTGATGAGATGGATGATTAGCTGTATTGATGGGATGGATAACAAGTGGATTTTTTCAAATTAAAGATTAAAGCATGTTTGGAATAAGGAAATCACTTTTTATTGTGGCAAGTACTGATTGATTAGCTCTAAGCTGGACTATACTTGTCGTAATCTCCTTATGGGGATTCTTTCGACATCACAGATTTACAAATTCTATGTTTTTGAATTTGATGCGACTTGTGATTATGAGACTAAACTCCTCTTTGGCTTTTCCTTACCTGCTATTTTGGTTTGGCACCTTATAGCTTCTATCTAGGGTATAACAAAATTTTAACAACCTCTGATTGCTTTCCTTTTAGAAATTTCTAAATTTGTCCTCACGACTATCCTCCCTAGATTTCAGAATTTTTGCTATGTGGAAGGTAATCCTTCCCTTCTGATCATGTCCTTGGTGCTTAGTTGTTTATGTGAGAATTTACTCATGAAATCATATGCTAATATTGTTATTGGGAAATTATTAGCTCATGTGTGTGATTTGTCCTTAGGCTTGATTCCCAAAAAATGTCGTTTGTGGCTTAAATGCCTTAATGTGGAGGTGATTTTTCACCTTGCTATTTTCTCTAACTTTATGGTTTTTTTAGGGTTCCTAGTTTTACTATGAGCAGTGCAAAATCATTGGGGGGGGATAGAGGAGCTAGATAATTGCAATGAGTTTCACAAGGATCTGCTTATCTGGAATATTTGCATTGAAGGTAGTATTGCTCCTCTATTGGAGATACTTGTGGGCCATGATCCTAATTTGTCAACCCAATTTGTCAACTCTTGGAAGAATCAACATGTGACTCTAGGAGGCATCTCCTTTATGGATGAGGAAGTGATTGCACAAATGACAATCCTCTAGAGCTCTTGCATGAAGCATCCTAAACATTCTAAGACCCAAGACAATGCTAGTATGGACAAATTCTTTGTGGGTGATGAGAAACCTATGTGCAACCAGTCTGGGTTTGAATGGGAGGCTCTTCCTCAACCGTGGAATCAGGTGTGTCTTGCGTTGATGAAATATGTCACATTGGAAGGTACAAGACTTATTACTATTACCATTTTCACCTATTAAATCACCTTAGGCATAAAGTTTTAATGAGCTTTCCCTTTTATCTACTGTTGGAACTTGAAAGTTCTATTGAAAAATGTGTGGAGTCTACTACCTTAAATCCCAATGAACCCACTCCTCTACCACTTCAATAGGGCCTTATCCTAATACTTTACCACTTTCATCTAGTTTTATGCCCTTTGAAACCCATTTTGGTCATCCACATTGAAGAAATTGTGCCACCCAATGAGACAAACTTATCTCTGGCTGAATCCAAAGGCCCTGCCAAGAAAATTCACCCTATCCCTAAGGATTCTCAAAAACCCAAAAATGCTACCAAAAACTTAAGGGTGTTGAGGGAGCTTCCCAAACTAGTGTGATAGTGAGCCTATGCGATCTCAAGTCTACCCCTACGAAGACTCCTAGTAAGGTTGGGTTGAAAAAGAAAAGTAAGGAGGAGAAGGTGCCTCTGAATAAAGGGAAAAATGTCATAAGCAAGGATTTGTTGGGTGACATAGTGGTGGTGGAGACTATGGTTGTGGGTTGTGATACCATCATTTGGAAATTGGGTAGATTGGCAAAGAACAAAAAGAAAATGTTGGTTAGAGATTTGGACACTGAAGAGGATCTGTCAAACAACAAAGATAGTAGAGTGGAAGAGGTATCAAAAGATGATGAAGAGGTGAAAATTAGTGGTCCCCCTTCCATTCCTAACAAGGGTAAAGTTCAAAAGGAGATGTTTTCCACTCACTCTTTATAATTGGTGGAGTTTGAGCAGAATGATCCTGACTACACTATGGGCAAAGGTGAGGAGCTCAAAGTGCTAAAAAAACAAGAATGGAAAAAATGGACAAAAAATTCAATGGTTTGATCCGTTTCATGGTCAAATTAGTTCACTATGTTAGTAGTGCATTGTTTGTTTTCATGAGAGAAGAGATGGAGATGAAGAAGGCTAAAGACCACCAGGAGTGGATTGGCGATAATTTGGTTCAGCGTCTATCGAAGAACTAGGAGAACACCAACTAGTTTGTTGCTGGTCAATTGTTAGACTATGTGTTGTTTATCTGCATCTATTTTTGGTTTAGTGTTTTGTTTTGTTGCTTTTTTATTTGGACTCTATTGGCCCTTGTGGCTCTCTTTGAATGGTACAACACCCTGTAAATGCTTCTTACTTTACAAAAGACATATGATGACTATATTAAATAAATGAAGAAAATTTAAGAATATAATTTTATAAGTATAACCTTAATCTTTCCATATAAATGGCTTATGTAACAAATGGTATAATTTGATACCAATTATGGAAGGGTCAAGTATTTTAATCATCATAAAGAAAAGGTTTAAAAAGTTTAGCTTATATTAATTTTTCATGACCTAAGCCATGAATTCTAGACTTTTAACTTAGTTTTCATAATTTTGGCTTATGCTCAATAGAGAATTAAAGTCTCTAATCATTTAACTTTATTTTTTAAGTCATAGGGCTCATTCTTGATAGAGAATTATATACTCTAACCATTAAAATTTTGTATACCAACCATCAAGCTTATGTTTGACTTGAAGAATTATAATTTCCATATTAATTATTATATAAGCCATGAATCCTATGCTTGATAGATAATTATAATTTCTACATTAAACTTTTCTATGCAAACCATGAGGCTTATGCTCAAATAAGAATTATAATCCTGAAACGTTAAACTTATTTTTGTATGTTCTGAGGCTTATGCTTGATAGACCATTATAATTTATATATTAACTATGGAATCCATGAGGCTTATGCTCGATAAAGCATTATAATTTCTACATTAAACATTTTTATGCAAGTCACGAGGCTTATTCTTGAAAGATAATTATAATCCATAAAAATTAACCTTTGATTTGCAATCCATAACGATTATGCTCGACAAATCAATATAGTTTCAAAAAAATTAAAATTATATGTGTAAGTCATCAAGCTCATGCTCTACATAGAAATATAATTTTTTAAACATTAAAATTTTCCAATTTGTAAGGCTCATGTTCAATAGAGTATTATAGTTATTAATCACACATCATTACAAAAATTTAAAAACTTAGATCATGGAATACTCAGTGTATCAAGCTGAACGATTAACAAAGACTAAACAACTAGTTTCGACTCATTTTACATTTTATAATAGTTGAAAGAGTATGATTGAATAGAGATAAAAAATTTATTAAATTTTTTATCAAAAAAGAAAAATAGAGATAACATTCTCTAACCCTTTCTAATAATCACAATTCTAATTATGGGTTTTGATATAATGTAACAAATCCTAAAAGAAAAGCCTTTACATTTTCAAAAACTTTAAGAAAAATCTAGATAGATATAATTTTTGAATTGTATTCATAATCATATAATAGTGATAATCATCAAATTTTCTAACAATATCAAAGTCTATGAATAGGTAATATTATTTAGATTAATTACATAAGGGTATGCTATATACCACCATATAAGCTCAAATTACATCTAGTTACCTCTACTTCTCAAATGCTAAAAAATTGTCACCATATTCCTCACTTGTTTTTCCTTTTCTTTTGTTTTCCCCCACTCCCTATCTTCTCTCCCATTTTCTCTGTGTACCTTTTGTTGGTGTGAATAAGTCTTGTACCTAGTTTATTCCTTTACTAGGGACTTAGGGGACTTAATTCACATGCTAAGTTTACTTAGGATATTAGTTGTATCTTCTAGAAGTCTTAGTTGTCTTATCTAGACTTTACACTTTCCTAGGTAGTTATGAGTTAGTTGTCTCATGTGACAGGATTAAGACACTTGTCATGATCTTGTCTTATCCTATCTCTCATCCTTTCCTTTATAAGCAAGGAATATCTAGCATATTTTGCATTGTATTGTAGAGTATTGCATTGATCATATTGTATCATATTGCAGTCCTTGTTTGGTGTAATAGCATCTTCCATTGTTGCTTCTCTCTATCTCTTGTGGAGTTTCTTTGACCAATGTTGCAAATTAAAGATCTTGAGTTGATCACTTCAACATGGTATCAGAGCTTTGAATTTGGAAAGCCCCTTCCATTTCTTTATTAGAGAGTTTCCATCAAGTTTTATTATGATTTGAGTTTCTGGTATCCTATATTGCATGCATGCATTTTGGTGAGATCAGGTGATTACAATGCTTTTAGCTACAGTGGCAATATTTTAGGCCATCCCATTACGTCCAGGAGGCTTGAGAAAGTCAAATTTGGCTTTTGTTTCACTCAATTTCATCACCATTTGCAACTTTGGCAAAGAAGGGTTTGTAACTTAGATCTGGTGATCAACTTTTTATAAGAGCACTTTGGGGAAAAAAAAAATCCTTCCATTGCATTCAAGTGGTTTTTTCTGAGTTTTTTGATATATAATTTGCCTATATTCGGAAAAAGTTGTTTTCAAGGAAAAAAAAATTAGCTGAGGAGCTATACGCTCCCCAGCGTACATGTACGGCAAAAATATTTTATTAAAAAAATATTTTGCAAAAATTTTCATTCGGCTCTTTAAAATTTTCTATCTAGCGATACCTATTTTATTTTAGAAAAATTTCAAATATATATATATAACATTTAAAGCACTTGAAAGCACTACCCACATAGTTCTACAGGTCCCACAACTTGGGAGCCACCCGCATAACTCTCAAAGTCTATAGTTTGTGTGTGGAAACCGCTAGTGGGGGGGTAAAAGAAGACCGTCAGTGAAAGTCACTAACAACAACCACTAGCCACAGGGTTTGGGAACCGTCAGTGGGTGGTCACATGGTAAACCGCCAGGAGGGCAATTAGTATATCACTACATGTGAGCAGCTAAGATAAGCTACCAACAGTCTTTGCCATCTAAACTACCACCTCAGACCGTGACTGCCAGTGTAACCACCAGAAACAACTGCATGTGATTAGAGCCTTTAACCGCTAGTGCTTTCTTCAGACTGGCGGGGTTTTTGTGTGTAGCATGCGGTCACATGAGCGATCGAGGGCCAGCACTGGGGGCTTAATTTTTTCCCCTGGTTAGTGTTCAATTTTTTGCTCCTGTTTAGAATTCAAAGTGCCTAAAATAGACCTTTTTTTCAATTTTGCATAACTTTTCTCCACGGCGTTGGATTTTCAAAAATGAGATATCGTCAGAAAGTTGGTTCAATGAACTTTGTAGTGGTTTAGGTGATTTTTCCAGATTTTGACATTTTATGCCATTTTTTTCAGCTTGAAGATACAAGTGCATTTATTGCTTGTTCTTGGCATAACTTTTGCAAACAAAGTCAAAATTTGGAAAACTATTTTTTGAAATTGCTCAAAAAATCACAAGGACTCTGTTTGTAACCTTTGTTTTTAGTTTTGGCAAGTTCTTTCTTTTGAAAATTTTGAAAATCACCGTGTGTTATAAATGATTGATTTGAACTTGTCACTTGTGTAAATTGCAAAGTTTATTCATTGTAATTTGTTGGGGGGTTGCAAAATCAGTTTTAATACATTTTGGGGGGGTGAAAGGAATAATTTAAGTGCCACATTGACTTCTTTCTTTTGGTTTTCATGGTGGATCTAAGGCAAATTGAACCATTCACTCCACACAATTATCATACATGGAAGCTAAAAATGACTCAATTGTTACAATCTAAGGGTTTATAGCCAATGCTAGATGTAGAACAACCTGAATTTACAAGGGATTATGAAAAACTTGTCCATAGATGTAAAATGGATGAAGCAAAAGGGCTCATTAGCTTACATGTATCTGATAATTTGTTGTTTCATATTTTAGAGTGTAAAACACCTAAGAATGTTTGGGATAAACTTGAAGAATTGTATGGAAAATTAAATCAGTTATGAGTCTTGCAACTTCAAGTAGATCTACAATCACTCTCTCCAAATGCATTTCCTTGAATTCAAGATTTCCTTGCACAATTCAAGTTGATTTTTTCATAGTTGAAAGGATGCGAGCAAGATAAATCTAGTGATAAATGTATCTTCTTGATTCTGTCTAAGTTAAAGGGCCCTTTATCAAGTGTTTTCTTCTACTTTCTATTCAACTATGGATGTAATGGGGAAAGATTACAAAATGCCTACATTTGAGTTGTTTTGTGAGCATCTTACTAGGGAGGAGGCCAAGTTGATTAAGTTGGATGCCTTAATACCTAATTCTAAGAATTAGGCTCTCATGGCTTAATCATCCAAGGGTAAAGGAAAGAACAAGAAGAAGCCTAAAGCAGAATCATCTTCTGGTAGTGAGAATCCCTCCAAACCAAAGCCAAAGAACAATCAAAAGTCCACTCCATCTCCTTCTTCTTCTACCTCTAGAGATTCTTCTTCTAAGTCCAAGAAAAAGAAAGGAGAACCTTGTTCATTTTGTGGAAAAAATGGGCATGATGCAACTCATTGTTTTAAGAGATTAGAGGCCTTGGAGGAAGCTATGAAATATCACAAAATTTCAATGGCTAAGCCTTCTTCCATGGGAAAAGGGCAAGCTCTTTCAGCAAGGGCCATTCATTCATCTTCAGATAGTTGGATTCTTGATTCAGGTGCTTCACATCACATGATCTTCTTGATTCCATTGTTCATACTTCTACTTCTCAGATTGTAGTTGGGAACACTTCATAGATTCCAATTTTGGGGACAAGCTCCATTCAGATGCTAGATGGGTGCATTGAGGATGTTGTTGTTCCTGGTATTTCAATGAATCTACTTTCCATATGTCAGATTTGTCATTTTGGAGATGGGAAGATAGTTGAGTTTACTCCATAGAATGTGACTATTAGACAATTGTAGGATCCTAAGAAGGTTTTTGCTACAGTGATAGTTGATCATGAGAACCATTTGTATCGATTTGATGGATTTGAGTCTTCATCGGGCTCATGTTTTGTTGCTCATGTTGATTCAATGAGCAAGCTTTAGCATGAAAGATTTGGGCACTTGAACTATAGATATCTTCAGTAGATGCAAGCACATAACTTAGTGGTTGGTCTTCCAAAGATCACTTGCACAGATGGTGTTTGTCAAGGTTGTGTTCTTGGCAAGCAACATCAAGATCCTTTTCCTAAGGGTCAAGCTACTTGTCCAACCACACCCCTTGAGTTGGTTCATAGTGATCTCATGTCATTCCCAACTCCTTTTTCAGGGGCTAAGTATGTGGTCACATTCATTGATGATTTTTCCCATCAGACATGGGTCTATTTTCTAAAGCTCAAGAGTGAAGTCCTCACCAACTTCAAGACATTCAAAACATTTGTGGAGAAGCAGTCAGATTGTTCTCTTCAACAGATATGCATAGATAATGGGGGGAGTATGTCAATCAGGAATTTTAGGATTTTTTACAGTGAGCATGGTATTCTTCATCAACACATAGTATCTTACACTCCTCAATAGAATGGTGTGGCAAAGTGAAAGAATAGGACTCTCAAGGAAATTTCCAATTGTATGATTTAGTCTAGGTCCATGGCACCAACATTTTGGGCTGAAGCAACTATCAATTGTGCCAACTATATTCAAAACCGTATGCCCCACAAGGCAGTGTGGAATATGACCCCTGAGGAGGCTTGGTCTCGTCACAAGCCTAATGTATCCTTCTTCAGAGTATTTGGTAGTGAGGCTTGGGCTTTCATTCCAAATGGTCGGTGTAAATCCATGGGGAAGAAGAGTTAGCGGTACATCTTTGTTGGCTATTGTGAGGATGTGAAGGTATACAAATTGTTTGATCCTAGCACACAAGAGGTTCATTTCTGACGTGATGTTCAGTTTGTTGAGACCTTCACTTAGTTAGATCCTCCTTCACCTTCTTCTTCATCACAACCTACTCAGTCTTCTTCAGTTGATGATTCTTTGCTACTTGAGGAATATTTTGATGATGGTCTTGATGAACCTCCTCCTTGTTCACCCATTAGGCCATGATGGGCTCGAGTTACTCTTGAGGAGGCTATTCCTCTTGTTGGTTATCCCACAGAAACTTGTCGCAATCATTCTCAAACTTCAGGAATCAGTCTTTTGAGTCATGTTGTTTTCGATGACCCTCAAAAGTTTTTAGATGCTTCAGGTATTTGAGAGTGGGATAGTGCTATGGTTGATGAGTATTCCTCTTTGATGAAGAATCATACTTTGGATCTTGTGCCTCTTCCTAAGGGAAGAAACTTGGTTCGGTGCAAGTGGGTGTATTGTACCAAGTATATAGTAGATGGTTCCATTGACAAGTACACGACTCATCTTGTTACAAAGGGGTTTTCTCAGGTCAAAGGAATTGATTATTCTGAGACCTTTGTTCATGTTGCCAAGATGGATTATATTCAGCTTGTCCTTGCTATAGCTACATCTCAGGGATGGTCAGTATATTAGATGGATGTGAAAAGTGCCTTCTTGCATGGGGATCTTCATGAGAAGATCTATATGGAGCAACCACCAGGTTTTGTGCATGACTCTTCACTTGTTTGCAGGCTTCAAAGTTCATTGTATGATCTCAAACAAGCCCCTTGGGCTTGGTATGAGAAGATGGATAGTTTCTTGCTTGCCTCTAGCTACACTCCATGCCATTCTGATCCCACAATTTATACTTAGTGACATGGAGATGATCTACTCATACTTGTTCTCTACATAGATGATTTGATTCTCATAGGGAGTTCTACTTCAATGATTCAGAATACACAATGAGCATTGATGGAGTGATTTGATATGACCAACCTTGGTCTTTTGCATTACTTCCTTGGTCTTCACATTCATCAGAATTCTGAGGGGATATTCATTTTCCAGGAGAAGTATGCTCTTGATTTGCTACAAAGATTTGGCATGGCTAATTGCAAGCCTGCCCCTACTCCATTCTACTAAAGTATTATACTGTCTACTAGTTGCACTACTCCAACAATTGATCCTACCTTGTATTAGTAGTTGGTTGGAAATATTTTTTACTTGAAACATAGTCATCCTGATATTTCCTTTACGGTTGGACTTGTCTCTCACTTCTAACAGGAGCCTCATGAGAGTCATTGGAATGTCTCCAAGCATATCTTGTGATACATTTAGGGCACTACTCATTTTGGCATTCACTACATTTTAGGTGCATCTCAGATAGTGGGCTTCATTGACTTAGATTAGGTTGGTGATGTCAATGATTAGAAGTCTACTTTTGGCTTTGTATTTTTCTTTGGTTCTAGTCTAATTGCATGGTCATGTAAGAAGCACACTACTATTGCATTATCATCGACAAAGGCTAAGTATCAAGGTGCAGTGTTGGCTAGTCAAGAGGTTTTGTGGCTTTGACAGTTGATGAGTGAGTTCATATTCCCTTCAACTCAACCCAATACTCTTTGGTGTGATAATCAGAGTGCCATTCATATCTCTCACAACCAAGTGGAGCATCAGTGTACTAAGCATATTGAGATCCACATGCACTTCATCAGGCAGCTCATCCAGGATGGTGTTCTCAACTTGGAGTATTTTCCTACAAATCAGTAGGTTGCAAACATCTTCCCTAAACCTTTGGCATCGCCTTGATATCTTCAGTTGCGATTGATTCTTGGGGTGAAGGAAGTTGTCCTTGGGGGGTCTTGAGGAGTCTTCCTTCCTTCATTAGTTTTTAGCTTTCTTTAGAGATTTTTCTCTCTTTTGGAGAGGAGTTTTCTCCCATAGGATTTTTCTCCTTTTCTTTGCTTATGAGAGTTTTTTGTTTTGTACATCGGTACCTCATCAGACCTTGTTGTCGGGACCCATCTTTTGCATGATTGCATTGGTTTGTTCCTCCCTACGTTGCACCTAAGGGGGGGAGTTGGTGTGAATAACTCTTGTACCTAGTTTATTCCATTACTAGGGACTTAGGGGACTTAATTCACATGTTAAGTTGACCAAGGATATTAGTTGTATCTTCTAGAAGTCTTAGCTGTCTTATCTAGAATTTACACTTTCCTAGGTAGTTATGAGTTAGTTGTCTCATGCGATAGGATTAAGACACTTGTCATGATCTTGTCTTATCCTATCTCTTATACTTTCCTTTATAAGCAAGACATATCTAGCATATTTTGCATTGTATTGTAGAGTATTGCATTGATCATATTGTATCATATTGCAATCCTTGTTTGGTGGAATAGCATCTTCCATTGTTGCTTCTCTTTATCTCTTGTGGAGGTTCTTTGGTGTTGTAGATTGAAGATCTTGGGTTGATCACTTCAACACCTTCTAGAAAATTCATTTGTTGTCCTCATTAATGTTTCCCAATACTCTTCATAGCTCCACTTTAAGTGAAGTAAATATTTTTACTTGTTGCTTGAGTCTCCACTTTCTAGAATTTGATCCTCTCAATAAATGTTTATTACAACCCATAACCTCCACTTAGTGGTATCGGTATTAACAATTGTTTATATATATATATATATATATATATATATATATATGACAACTATTCTATCATTATAAAACCACACATGTATGTATGTATGTATGTATGTATGTATGTATGTATGTATATGTATATGCATATATGTGTGTATTTCTATAAACACTTATACAAAAACATGACCACTATTCACCATTTTTACCTTCTAGGGATTGTGAGTTCTAACAAAAATGTATAACAAGTTTAATAAAAGAACTACATGAGAACATCTTACAACTATTTTCATCAAGACACAAAAATACATATTGGACATGGATAAGTATAAGCAACTCAACAAATATTCATTTTCACATAAACCATATTATAATAGTGTGTGTGTTGTTCTCAGACTCATGGAAACTCTAATCTCCTTCTTTAGATCTACTATTCTCTCTCTGGTGATACTCTCCCTCTCTAATTTGGAGGGGAAGAAGGTCATCTTTTGCATCCAACTCATTAAAATATTTTAGTAGTTGTCTACTACCATAAACATGTGTATTTATTATATCACTAATCATAAAGAAATATATTTTACTTTCAAAATAAGGCATTGTAGTATTGTATGAATCAACAACTATCACATTATCAACTAATATTGAGTTGTTCAAACAATATATTCTAATGTTCATAATCTTTGTTATAGATTCATAACCATAAATTAAATCAACATATAACATAGTATATAGGGTGGTGTAAAATGAGATGTAACAATAATGCTCTCCCTCTTGCAGTCGATTGTTGAAGACTTGGATTATAAGAGACAACATTCATGATTCCTTTTTTATTGTATTAATGATGTATTATTATTATCATCTAAATAAGATGACACATGCGGGGGCCCTAGCTCGGGTGGCTAAGTAATTCCGTTGCGGCTCTGCTGGTCACGAGTTCTAGTCTCCCCCGTCCCGTGGTACCGGAGGGCGTGTCGCGCCAGCGCCGCCGGTCACGTTAAAAAGTTTACCAAGCGCACTGCAGTTTATAGGGGGTCGTGCTACCCGATTCCTGCAGTCTAAAAAAAATAAAATAAAATAAAATAAAAAAATAAGATGACACATGTAATTACATTTGAGTACTGTGATATTGAGTTTTAAAGATGTAATCATAAATATTATTTGTAATATGATAAGAAAAATGCTCAAAGCAATTAATTATTATAGTTCATGTTATATTTATACATATTATTAAAACAAAAATTTATGCAAATCATTTCTTTATATAATGTTTAAAAAGAAAATATTATGGTGTATTAGAATAGATAGGTTTTTTATAGTGAGGCCATTTAAATGTGATACAACTATATAATTAATAATAGGGGTTATAGATCTCATACAATATCATAAAAAGATTGGTATGTATTTGCTGAAATAATATTTGGCTTGAAATTATTACTTCATCGTAAACTTTAACTTGGTTGTTACGACTCATGAAAGGGGTCGAACTAGAGACAATTAATTCATGCATCCTCATCCAATGCGAAATAAAATTTCATCATTTTCGGCGACATCAAAAGCAACATGTGAAAGTCCACAAGGCAACTGTCTAATTTTAAGTGGCGATTATGTTCTAACGAAAGGTTAAAGTAAACTAAATAAAATATGTCCATCGTTGGAAGACGACAAAGAAAATTCTCACCAACCTATTTTGAAATCGTCGAAAATGTCTTGTCTATGAAATTATGTGTTCATCATTTATTTTCTTTTTCGTTGGCGACAATTCAAATGATTTTTCCTTTCTTCGGTCGCACGAGAAATGGTTTTACTTTCTTGGTCGACATTTAAAATAGAAATCGAATTAGGTTTTTGTGGTTTGAACTGCACTTCCCATAGATCATTGACAACAAGGCAAGATGCATTAAGATGTATTTACTTCACCTTTATTATAGATTTCTTTAAATTTAAATTTATATGCTTACAATTGCAATTATTTTATTTGATATTTCTTTGGCATAATTTGGAATGATTTTATTTTCTTTGTTGATAGTTTAAGTATGATGGAGATTGTTGACCCCAAGAATCATCATCTAATGTGAAATGGTGTATTTTCTTCATCTTCATCATTTATTTATTTGCTGATCTTTAAAACAATAATAAATGAGATTGATATAGTCAAAATTTTAAAATTCTTTTTTAACAATTGAAATTGTTCAATTTGATATTTCTTTGGCGCCATTTGAAATTTTAAATGGTGAATATTTTATAACAAAAGATTAAAGTCAACTATGCAAAATACGTCCATCATTGAAAGATCATAAAGAAAATTCTCACCAATATAATTTGAAATCATCAAAGTTGTCTTGTTTAAATCATGTAACATGAATTTATGATGTTTATCATTTATTTTACTTTTCATTTGTGACAATGCAAATGATTTTACCTTTCTTTGGTCACATTGGAAATGGTTTTATTTATATCAATATTGTCAACTCATAAATCTACAAAGGAAATGAAGAGAAAAATATGAAAGAGAACTAAAGAAAATATATGAATTTTATTTTTTAGGATAATAAGATTGACTAATTTTAACCAATCAATATGAGTAAAAGTTTACAGTCAAGTAAACAAATTACATCCATTTCATTTTTCTATGATAAAATAATTGACTGACTTAAACAAGATAAATCATAGTCAGGTAAACAATACATATGCATTTCAGTTTTATATCGTGTGTAGGATACCTTTACAATTTCACACTATGTTTGGGTTCCTTAATTTATTAGACTTAATTAAGCTTCTAATTTTCCAAATTATGCATTCCAAATCCTTATTCTTACTCTTTTCCAAAATTAGAACCAATGTTGAATAAATGCATTTAATATTTTAATTGCCATGGAATATGTGTCTTTGAAATATAGGTCAGGACCCATTCACCCATGGGCGAATGGGTCCCCTTTATGTGCTAGGACCCAAGTCAAAATATGTTTTTTGTAGTCTTATAATAATCCAAATTCAAATTGTAAGTATCTTTTGGAATCTAATTTTCAAAAAATTAGATAAACACCTATAGATACATAGTTATTTTATTATTTAAAATATAACACACTTTATTAGAGAAATCCTATAGAGAAAATTATTGTCAAGAGCATTCAAGAGATACATTATCAATCATTTGTAGTAGCAATTAAGATCCTAACATCATGTCCAAGTTTATGTTTGTTCAAGTTGTCTTGTGAAAGCTAACAAGCATTGCAGGTCTTCATGCATTCAAGCATTCAAGAGAAACAAGCAAACTAGATCCAATTCCTTTGAAGAGATGTGTATGGCTTCAGTCCTTCAAAGAAACCATTGAAGGGTGGTGAGTTGCAACAAGTGTTCATTCATCTTTTCCTTCATTTTAAATTCAAGGTTTTCTATCATTGACATTGCCATTGTGAAAGTGGGAACACTATTCACAGGGTTTGATTGAGACAAACACCTATATGGCACCAACTAACATTTTTTCCCTCTTTACATATGTGTAGATTACAGGCTAATGAAATATTGAAGAGATCTTGGAGAGCAACTTTGTATTGTTGCATTTTTTGTCATCATTCTTTTCAAGACAAAGAAACTAAGTTGCATAATTTATTTTCATCATCCCAACATAATTGCACGTGGAAATTTCAACATCTCAAATCCAACATTAGAGGACAATAAAATAATTTTTAGAATCCCTAGCAAGGACCCATTCACTCAAGGATGAACTAGTCCTCCCACACATTCCAGTATCAACTTTTGATAATAGGTACATGCCCTCATATATCTCTTGATTTTCTTGCAAAATTTTGTTACAATTTGTATATTTTTGGGAATCTGTAATTTTCATAATAGGTCTTATAGTTTATTTAGTTTCATTATTTCAAATTATTCCTAATCATAATCAACCACTATCCTTAAAATAATCCCACCAACCTAGGTCTAATCGACTCACCATTGAGGTTGAAAGTCTCTTGGCTTTGTGATTTTGGAAGATTTTTAATGAACTTTTGGGAAGAGGGCTCCTAAATCCTAGATTCCTCCTATAGTGTTGGAAAATCTACACCTTTACATTTTCACACTATGTTTGGGTCCCCTGATAAATTAATTAAACAATTGCAAACATTAATTAAATTACCTTAGGCTTGAAATTGGTGTGTCCTTGGTTTGGGGCCTAAGACCCATTCGCCCAAAGACGAATGGGCCCTCCTTAAGTTTAGGACCCCAATTTTTAATATATTTTTGGAAAAATCTTCATGATTAAAATTCAATTTGCAATTATCAACCTTTGATGTTTATTTTTCAGAAAATTAAAAAATTCTTATAAATACAAGATATTTTTATCAAATTCAAATCCTAAACAATCTAGAATTTTCAAGAGATCAATTCCTATAGCAAATATTATTATTAAAGATGTTCAAGAGTAGATTTTCATAGATGAAACTTCCCCATCATGTAGTTTCCATCATTATGTCTAATGCTATGAACTTCTATGGAATATAGAAATGGTGAGGTCCCTTTCCCTCATCTAAGAGATTCTAATCCTCGATGAGAAATGGAATTTAGCAATAGTAGAAAATGACTAGAAAACCAATTATCAAGATGATGTTGGTGTGTTTGCCCTCAAAGTGGTAGTTAATTTTGAGGTCGCAGTGGGGCTTTTAAATCTGACACTAGATGACTTTAACTTGGCCGTTACGACTCATGAGAGGGGTCGAACTAGAGACA
Source organism: Sequoia sempervirens (assembly GCA_007258455.2). Lineage (NCBI taxonomy): Eukaryota > Viridiplantae > Streptophyta > Pinopsida > Cupressales > Cupressaceae > Sequoia > Sequoia sempervirens. Next base: position 623,573,766 of record VDFB02193867.1, read on the forward strand.
ATTAATTCAATGCATCCCGATCTAATGCGAAATAAAATTTCATTGTTTTCGATGACAACAAAAACAATATGAGAGTCATGACCCAAGATGTACGCTCCACAAGGCAACTTGGAATTTTAAGTGGCGATTATGTTCTAACAAAAGGTTAAAGTCAACAAAATAAATAAAATATGTCCATCGGTGGAAGACGCTGAAGAAAATTCTCACCAATCTATTTTCAAATCGTCGAAATTGTCTGGTCTGTAAAATTATGTATTCATCATTTATTTTCTTTTTCGTTGGTGACAATTCAAATGATTTTACCTTTCTTTGGTCGCACAAGAAATGGTTTTATTTTCTTGGTCGGTCACGGCTTTTACCTTTATCTCTTCATTTCGACCGTATATTTTAGGGTGGCAGTCTCTATCTCATTTATCACAGTAGTTGTGTCGCCGAAGATAAGCATGCATATCACAGGTTTCCCGTAAAGTATATTATGAATCGTCGGTCACTGTTCTTGACTTGATTTATTGTAATATAGACCACCCACCGATGATCAATAATAATCTACATGGGTGATCTTTATTATAATAGTTTGGACAAAAAATATCCTCTAGAAGTCCCTCGGTAAGTATGATAAGTATTAGTATGATGTTTGAGTGGAAGAGATGATGAGCAAGAGAAAGTACTGTTAAATTTTTCCATGAGAGCCCTAACACATTGCCTCATATTTTGTTTGACTTGATTCACTTATAACAATGTATATATTCAACACAATTAATTATAATTAACAATTTAGTCTGTGACTAAGAATGGCGATGGTTAACAAACCCCATAAAGCTCATTACTCTTTATACTTTCAAATGAAAGCCAACGTAAAACAAACTCAAAATGACCAAATTTGCTTGATTGACTTGACCTTCGCTTTAGGCATTCACCAGTTTTAAAGTTCATTTCTTGACTTGACCTTTGCTTCAACATAAACATTTACTGTTGTAACGTG